>QLOU01002198.1:0-31989 GCA_003313715.1 Russula abietina | reverse complement strand
GGCGGGCGGGTACGGGTCGCTTAAAAAAACCCCGGGGTGGCCCGTGATTATCCCTAGGTGGAGGGAGCGGGGTCTAGGGCAGCATTGGGGGCAGTGTCAGGGGCAGCGTCGGGGGCGGCGCGGGCTACATTGGCGGGGGCTCTGCCTTGACCTGTGCTGCGTGCACTCAAGCATTGGTGGCGGCTGACCGTGCATCGGGCTTAGCATGTTTGCCGGATTGCTTTTCCGCCCCATATGGATCATTGTCGGCAGTGCGCTTACGGTTAGGCTCGCCAATATGCTCTGCTGTAAGTGCACTGTCGACTTTGCCTTTCTTGGACTTGTTACCATGCTTTACTCCCATTCGCGTAGCTGTCTCCGGCCAGAAATGTTGATTAGGGCCAATGTTTTCCTTTTCCGGGAGGTGGGAACCATCACCAGGTGCCGTTGCAGATAGCACCAGAGCACGGAGTCGAGTGTGCATTGAATTGACTGACTTTGTGAATGATCTTGCAAGTCCCAGATCACGTGGCATGTTCCTAACGAGCTCCTGAGTCAAGCGAATCATGTCATTGGCTGCCGAAATGAGGGAAGCGGTAGTGCCGTCATCTATGCTACCCTTGACGCTATCGCCCTGCTGGACTGGTGATGGGGGCATGACCGGCTCGCTTGCATCGTTGTCAGGTCGGGGTCCGAGATCTGCTCCCCCAAAGAAATGTACAACGGACACTATGTGTTTGCACAGGCGTATACAAGGGAAATCACTACAATTGCAAGTTGTATTGTCTAAATTTATTAGATAAATTTTATTAGTGTTCGATAATTGCACTTTAAAGTGCTTATCATCAATTTTTTCGATTTTTCCGAGAGGTATTTTGGGGGCGCGCTTCAGAATTTGTCGGCAGTGTTTTTCGGCTAGATTCAAACCCTCTATGTCTAACACTTGACACTCGTGCCGGATCTCCAGGTCGGGGAGAAACTCGGTCACCAGCATGTGGATTAGATGATCCACGTGCTCTTCAGCACATGGTGATAACTGACCGCGTTTGAATATATTAAATAAATATTACTTTTAAAATGCATGAGAGGGAGAACTACGCTTCCAGTAACATATTTGTATCCCCCTTCTCAAAAATGGTCCGATTCTGGCGTGACATTGCGGACCACATCTCCTTATGGGGGAGCCATTCCCGGGCAATGTATTCAGCAACGCTTGAAGGGACAGCGGTATCCCCCTGGATCTGATCCCACCAAAAGTCGAATTCTTCGTTATCTGTAGTGCGAATCCAATCTTGAATCAGGTCCCACAGATCTGGAAACTCCTTTGTATTAAAATGAGTCCAAATGGCCCGGAGCACATGCCACCAGCAATAGAATATATGCTGGCATTTAGGAAATGTCGAGCGAATTGCATTGACTTGTGCATCATCGCGATCCGTCATAAAAATCAACGGGGATATGTCCGGATTCTGCCCCTTGATCAAATTTAAAAAGAATTGTATTATTGCCTGTGTGACAAGTCCACTGCGCTTGGTAACCCATTCATCTACTTTGGGAAGCGGATGAGTGGGGTCACCTGGCGAGGGAGTCCACAAGCAGATGGCAGGGACAACAAAGGAAAGTTTTTCACACCCTCTCTCATGGCTAGCTTGTATGCCGGATTGAGCGTTACTGTATTATTATCTGAGGTTATGATCTGATCCCCCGATCCCATCACTGATCTTTGATGTACATGTTGACGCCGGTCGATGCGATTGGAACCTCAGGAAGCCTGGAGTAGAACCCTAGTGAAGGATCCCTAGTGATCTCGATGCAATCGGGATCACTTGAGATCCCTTAGATGGGATAAGCGATCCCATCAGAAGATCTTAGTACTAGATTAGGGTATAACACATGTATTTAAGGACAGAGTTTAGCTTCGCTGAACCCCAACTTCAGCTTCGCTAAACACACAGCTATACTATCGATTTCTCCTGTGATCTCATTAATTGGAACCCTCTCTACTTCTTCCATCTTTCTTGGTTGCCTTTAAAGGCAGGCAACCACTCGACGCTTAAGTACTTGAGCGATATCAAGTCCACCGATCAGAGGGTCACTAAAGTATAGTAACAGGTATTAAGTCCTATACTATCGACCATAGTAGCAGGTATTAAGCCCTGCGCTACTTGTGAGCGGGTAATAATAGTCCTCCACATTATACACTTCTAAGTCCTGCTGCGGGCTTAACACTGTGTGCCATTGGATGACAGCATCCAGGCAACAGGAACGCCTTCAAATAAATTAACAGAAAATAAAAACTTGATAATCAATCACATACCATGGCCCCAATTATCCCGCGCCATTAGTGTAAATAATAATATTCCCTTGTATTGAGTGACGTTATATGTCGCGTCAATACCAAGAAATCCATTGCCAAGGCGCTTGTAAGCATCCTTCTGAAATTTAGATTGAATACACAGGACAAAGAGATTATCAGCTAGATCGGATCTCTCAGGGGGAGGATCTTGCTTGTCTTTGTAATACATGAAGTCCCCCTGCAATTGAAGCTTGTTAACCCAGATCTGCGTTGAGTGGGCATCGTTGGCATCTAATCAGATATCTGCTCTCAGGACTTCCTTTCTGATCCTGCAGATTTCTCCCATCGTTATGTAGTGATCCCTTTCATGTGTACTAAACCAAGATCGGATTTTCTTTTTCTGAGAGTCATAAGTTAGTTTAGTCATTATTAATGAGGGGATCACTCACAATCTCTTGATCTGTAACCCCATAATGTACCCAGACTTCTATCAGTTCACACATGGAAACTCGGATCTGGATGTACTTCAGATTATCTTTGCCAGTGGGGTGGGAATGCTCATGATTGTACTTTCCCAATACAGTATTGGTATGGGAATATGTTTTGATTTGGACGTAACAGGGGCACCCCCCCTCAATCCACTTACTTTTGATCTTCTGTTCCCGCGAGGTTTTCTTCACATAATTGGATTTCCCGCCAGTTCTATTGCGCGTGCAACGAAATGTCTCGCATGTTGAATACAAGGGCGTTTTTGAATGCCGGGTCTTAGATACCCGGACTTCTATTCCAGCTGCTGCCTCTTCATGTTTGAGCCACTCATGGAAGTCAGCCCTGGATTCTCATTCCAGGTTATAGCCACCTTTTTCCCGATCTTAACTAATGCTTCCCGTTTTAGTCGATGTGGCGGGATTGATGTGATCAAGGCCGGCATCATCCGGCACGATGGCAGGAACGCTGACAACGGAGGAAACTGGAGATGACATCGGTCGGGAGTGTCGGAAGGGTGTTGGGGGCTGTCAAAACGCATCTTGACGCGTTCCCCCTGCGCGCACTGTGCTCATCCACAAACTAGCAGGTTGTGGATTTCAACAAATTCTTGTTATTTAACCTACTTAACACAGAACATGTAATTACAGTAACTACATGTGAGATGCGCCAAAGTTTCACTTGGTGGACATGTGATGCGCCAACTTGTTGGATATGTCGGACTTCAAAGCTGCTTAGTTATTTCCATGTGTGCGGTTGCAAAATTGAAAGGACTGGGCTTGTGGAGAATATAAGGTCTTATAAGGCCTTATAAGGGAAAGACTTTTTTTGTGATGTAATCTGCGAGAGATTTTGCTTTTGCAGTCGTCCAATCGAATCCAAAGCTCATTGTCTGAATGAAGAGTAGTCCATGGTACTGATTTAGCTCTATGGATCTGAGAGGTGTACGAAAAGGCTGAAGTGCGCCCATCATCAAAGTCCAACTGTAGGCTGCGACAGTGCTGAGTGTTGCACCTTTTATTAGATATCAGTGGTGCAGGAGGTTCACCTTGATTTGCATTGTTTGATGCATGCGAAAAGCTGAATTCATGCTGAGGCAGTGAATGTGAATCATTATGAGACAATGTATCACATCATGTAACAGTATTGTGGTCAGATGTGCTGACTTCGATTGTGAAAGGGACATTATGTTTATCTGTCGCACCCCTTTTATATGAGAATAAGTAAGAAAGACTTTTGTGATTATCAAAATAAAAGGAACACATACAAAAGTTTAAGTGTGTCAAATACGCGCTCTAGTTTCATCTTTAATAACGCAAGAGAAATGTTGAGCTTGATCATACAGATTCTAATTCACTGGCAAAACCTCTCAACTCCAAGTGGACCACGCCTAATTATATCTGCGATTTGACGTGTAGATGCACTGAATCCAATAATACAATTGAGGGTGGGATCAACCACACTCTCCCATGGGTCGTCACTGGCGACAATTGAGTCTTGCGGATCACTAGAAAACATAGCAAAAGGGTCAGATTCTTGTCCAATTGGTATAACCTCAGGAAGACGCAACGACAATGTGTATAAATGAGTTAGGAGGGGGTGAGTACTTGGTATTGCAGACACACTGGATCAGTTATGTAAAATTGGGGGCAAAATCATATCTACATCAATTAGATCTAAATCACCTATACTTGAGACAGTGCGTAAACTAGCTGGTGTCAATATAGGAGGTCTTGGTGCCAAAAGTGGCAGAGCTGGGGGCACCTGATACTGTAGTGGAGGGTCGTGTTGCTTTACGAAAAAGTTTGAGATGAGATTAGGCTTTGATGATTTTAATGTGTCCTTTGCTGCCTTGACATTCCTTAGGTGTCTCTTACTTGTGAGGTGCATTTTGAAATTCTTGGGCCCGCCAGTGCCCACATTGACATTGATATGACAGATAGCACATGTTTGTATTGAATTCACGTCCTATCAATTATCAGCACGAGTGTTAGACAGGAAATTCATGGGGTATACATGTTTAATGTGATCTTTGTTGTGCTTCCTCTTTTTCATATTGAAGTTGAAGGTGTTGAAGTAATGTTCTTAGAGTGTGGATGGGCATTGATGACTCAGAGTTTTGGACCTCAAACGATGAAATTGTGTCATTGATTGTCATTGTATTGTACACCGACTTGGAATGGAAGGTTGAGAGACCAAAACGCAATGTGGCCCTCTGCCACAAAAAAGTCATGTGATGAGAACTTGGGCAAATTTCAAATTTCCAAGGAATAAAGACATCGAGAACACAGTTTCATGCCTTAAACAAGCATTCCCTTCTTCTAGAATCCTAAAATAACATAAATTTCTATAGAAATTTTTTGGAAAATTTTTTCATTAAGGGCTTTCGGACCACCCCCCTTGACACCATGTCTCGGAATGTTCTGGCTCCTACCTCTTGAGACAGGTTAAAATAAAGGTTAAAAAAAAATTATGGCTTCTCAAGTTTCTTAAAAAAAAATGTTATATACAGTATTATAATTTAGTAAGCTACAATATATAGCTTATATTTACTCATATTGAAAAGTTTCTTAAGTAACTTATATTTTATATTAAAAAGATTTGGGCATAAATATTTTTAATAGTATCAAAGTTTACAGTTACTAGACATGGGATGTTAACAATCTCACAATGTTCTGCATCATCAAATTTCTCACTAGCACTTCTAGGATTGTGTTCATCAACCCTCTTATACAATTACAGTAAAGCTTAATAAACATTTTACATTAATATGAGACATGACAATGCACCAACTATTCTAAGCTTGAACTTGTAGGGAAAGGGTGCAAAAAGATAGGCAGAATAATGTTTAATATACTTGCAAATATGTGCTGGAGGTTAAGGAAGTAACAGTAATTATACAGGAATGTAGGACTAGGCAAGAGAACAAAGGGACAAAGGAACTATAAAAAAGTTAACACAGTTAGCAATATAGGCATATTAGCAACAATATGACAGCATGAAAAAACATTGACACACCTCAATATTGATGTTCACCCCTTCTAAGTCACAGTTCCCACCATTTATGATGGTGTTGACAATCTCATGAAGAGCTGCATTATCGAATGTCTTGCCAGCACCACCAAAAATGTGACTATCAACCAGTAAAACTGCCATAAGCATTAGACATCAACGAGACATAACGCACCAAACCTGCGGTACAAAAGAGAGGTGTCTATATAATAATATTATGATGTGGCCAGAAGTACCCACCAGCCACATTACAATGTGCCCAGCAATATCCACAGTGGGAAATTGTGATGTTATTTGTGATGTTATTTTATGTTTTATTTTATTTTATATGTTTATTTTATATGTTTTTTTTAGTATATTTTATTTTTCTATATGTTTTTTATAAGGCAGGTCTCACGCAGTTCCAGCACGGGTTATGTAAGCATCTAACCCTAGGGTTAGGTCACGTGTTTTGGACAAAGGTTTGCTCAAGTCAATGTTCAAGTACAATTTTTAGTCCTAGTCCACGCGCATGTATATATAGTGCTGTAACTAATATTTATTTACTCTGCAACCGTTTCCTTCACGAATGCAACCATATTCGGGGGAAGTATGCGATGACCATGGTACCAGAAAATAGAAGGGTTGTTGGAGCCCTGTCGATGGATTAATGCCATCGCGCATGCGTGGCCCATTCAGATGGTACATCCAGAGACGCTTGGGATCTAGGAGACACAGTTGAAAATTAAGTAGCGACCCAAAAAAAAAAGAAACGAACACTCACTTTTGACCATCTTGGTTGCAGATATGGCATCTCCAGCACGCTTCAGGTGACTGGGTGCATTGTTAAACAAGAAGAGGCCCTGGGCAAGATCATTTGCCTTGCCCTCAAAAATGTTGATCGTGCGATCGACTTGTGCAATGAGTTCCTTTGAGTTGGAATATCTGTTGCAGTTCTTGCCTGGTTTGAAAACGACACGAGCATCTCTGAAGGTGATTGATAGTGAGTGCAGCAAGAAAAAAGAAAAAGAAAAGACTCACTTTTCGGCTTTCACTATCGCAAAGGTGTCCCCACTTGACTGTCATAAAATCTGACACCATTAGTGATTGTCCATCACCTTTTGGTTTGGGGGTTGGGCGACTGTCTTGATGGCTCCAACAAGTCATCCTCTCGTCATTTTGAAAGAATATGGACTCATCGTGTGTGATGAGGGTGAGGCAACGCGAATCTGATTGACAAGGAAGGGTCAAGGGTGTTTAAGATGACAACGCTTGCCCAGGCACAATCACATGACTGATCATGTGCCCCTGACAAGTGTCCGACTCTGAAAATACAAAACTGCACCATTTTGTTCATAAATGTTTAAAAATAAAGTTCATGCAATAATATATATTTTTGATACTGCTAAAAAATGGCTATATTTTTTAAAAAAATCTTTTATTGAGGCTATTTCTATGGACTAGATCTATTATCTCAATAGACTATAAGGGGTTATAATTGAGGTGTGACAGAGGAGTGGGAGATGCGAGCAAGTGTCGCAGATTGCTTACATAACCCATGCTGGAACTGCGTGAGACCTGCCTTATGTTTTTATATGTTTTTTTATATGTTTTTTTAATGTTTTTTTGTATGTTTTTTATATGTTTTTTAATATATTTTTAATATATTTTATATGTTTTTTTATTTTTTATTTTGTATATTTTTTCAGCATGTTTTATACTTTATCATATGTTTTATATTTTATATTTTATATTTTATTTTTATATGAGCTCATCTTTCATAGTATTAAGTATATTATCTCTTATTGTTGCTAACAGTGAGCACACTATTTTTTACTTATCACTTTTTCTCTTAAATATATAACATATATATACTAATAAGTTTATATTAATGAGTAGAATGCAAATATAACAATTATAAGTCAAAATAATAATTCTTGTAAGCTATAGAACACTTAAATTGTCTAAATTAAAAATGGCTATTTATGGCAAAAATAAAATAAAATAAAATAGCTAAAAATATGTAAATATTTGTGGACATGAAGAAGATTCCAATGAGCCCAAGAATATTCAAATTGGATAAGTAATGAAGTAAATATGGTCAAAACAATAATTGTACCATAACTTCTTTATTTCTCCACTTTTATTACAATTCATAGGGCAAATATGCATTGGCAATGTGTATAATATTACAAGCTTTATAACAACTACTAACACTGATACACCTGACTTGCCCTGTATGCGTAGAAACGAGTCTAGGAGCTCCTGGGTCCGCTGGGTGATCCCAATCTAACAATACTAAGAGGGAGACTTGCCGATATTGCCGCAAGTGCGCTGCTGCTACACCGCTATGTTCCACCGCTGACCGGTCTCAATTGATCGATTTGTCCACTGGGTGAACTCCTCAAGAGTTCCACTGTGTGCCGCTCGCCGGGCCGCTGTTTCGCCGCGTGAGATCAATATGAACAGTGATGAGAAGGGAAGAGGAAGAGAAGGAAATGCTGACTCGAGTCGAAACAGCGCTCTGTAGGAAGCCTGTAGCTTATTGCTCGTAACTGGTTTCTCTAGATACATGAAATCTACTCTATATACTAAGTCCTACACCGCACAGACCCTCTCCTATTCTCGCTGTTGCAGGTGGGATCTCGCCGCTTCGATCCATCCATTGCCGGTCCATCCGTGCTGCGCCATCTTCTTGGTGATCCACCGAGCCTTGTCCTTGTTGGTCAGCGCTCGCCGTGAGTGAGCTGCGTCAGTGGTTGACTTGGTTACAAGTCCCTTTGAGTTTGCACCATTTCTGGTATTTCACCGTGCGGCGGGTTTTACCACCGCCGCCCATAGTTGAAGTTTTTCGTGTTGTATTTTATATGTTGTAGTTATGGCCGTGCCCCTTTGGACCGCTGTGACCAGTGAGTTTAGGAGATCCACCCGGCACTCATGGCCGCTGACTTCCTCTCCTCATGCCTCCGACCGGTCCACCGCTTTCTGCCGCCGCTGCCGCCGCTTTCCATACGCACATACGAGTACCTTGCACATCAACGCAAAGCAATCCAATGGGCCAGTTCTAAGTAATCTAACAATCTTTAAATTAAGATCAACTTGAATAACTCAAAATCCAATAGTTAGATTACATAATGTTAAATAGTGGTGAATTTATATTAATGAGGGGAATCTAAATATAGAATTATAAGTTCAAATAAAATATTTTGAGGGCTGCAGAAAACTTATACTTGTAAACTCTTAAATGGCCTTTTGTAGCATGGATAGAAAAGTTAAAGCTCTGCAACTTTCTGTGTGAATAGATATAATGGAATTGAAAAGGGTTTTCTATCAACACTAAATAATCCAATGGGCCAGTCTTGAGAGATCTAACAATCTCTATTTTAAGAGAAGCTTAAATAACTTAAGATCAGATGATTGGATTGTTGAAGCAGCAAGGGTGAAAGAGTGTGTCGGCAGCTGGGCAACAACAACTGGTCGGCAGCTAAGCACAGACCAGTCAGTAAGAACTGGGGTGCCAAGGCGTACAAGATACAGTACTTATACATGTAACGAGTGCGCTTAATCAGCAATGATTGTCAGTAGCTAATACAGCTAATAGACCAATAAATGAAAGACAATAAAGCTACCGGTAAGTAAGGAAGCTTAGTAGGGATATAATAGGCAGCTAAACAGACTATTATTGTACACATAATAATAGATGCTGCCGGTCAACATGTCAGCAATCAACATATGGTGAGCTGCCAAGGTGCATGTATGCTAAGCATCGCTAGGCAGCTGTAGGCAGCTACAGGCAGCTACAGGCAGGCCATAAGCAGCTATGGGCAGCTATGGGCAGCTAATAGGAAGCTGCCTGAACACCTCAGAACATCTCGAAAGCTCGTAAGGAGCAACTAGAACTAAGTTCTGACAATAAGATATGTTGGAGCACTGTAACAGCGCTCGGCAACTATGTACAAGTCTGGGAGGCAGTATACCTTATGAACGTGTTCTATCTGAACAGTATGCTCACAGTAATGTGACATCGGCAACTAGTGTACAGCACTAGTGCGTCTGTTTCAACAGTGAGCACGTTCCATCTCAGTAGTATGTACATAGTAATGTAATGTCGGCAACTAGTATACAGTACTAGAGTGTCTGTTTCAACACAAAGATGGTGGTGATTTTTGGAAGAGTGATTGGTAGAGAGCATGACTGACAGTGAAAGAGGCATGAGTCATCAAAATAGACAGAACAGTTGCTGTGCTGACAGTGTTAGGATGTGCATTATTAGTATTTCTTTCTCTCAGCTGTCAACACTGTTGGCCTTGCCATCAACAAAGCTGTATGTTCAACACAACATTGTCAGCTGTCTGATGGAGCAGAGAAGGGTTGCCATTATGCTATTGCAGTGTTACCGCAGGTTTGAGAGGATGACAAATGCGATGGGGTCAATTTGTACTGGACAATTTCTTCTTTTTTTCAGGGGTTTCTTTGTCCCTATGATTACACTGACTACATTGTCGTCTCGTCAATAATTCGTCGCTGACAATAGTTTGCTCAGTTGAATGTTAGCAGTTGTCATTTGTTTACCTGTTTGACGTTGCAAGGCATGACAGTGCAGTCTGCATCTTTCAAATGGAAAACCATAGCAAGTGAAGGAAAATTGAGGATGTAATGCACACCCCGATCACAAAAACTTTGTCATTCAAATTCAACACATTTAGACCCATTGTGGATGCCGAAGCCACCATGTTCGTAGTGTTTCTTTGAGAAGCTTCCTTTAGCCAGTGTTCCTGCTGACTGCATTGTTCATCTGGTAAGGAGCTTGTCACCGACAATATTTGGGTCAGCCAAAGGAGGTGAGTTGTACTTTCTCAGAGGATCCCGTTGGAGAAACTCCAACTGTCATGCTGGCGTTACTGTATGAGACATAAAGTAGGAAGAAAGACATCTATGAGAAAGACATACATGGCCATCGTAATATAAATGATTTGCTTATCTTTTTGACATTGGAACACGTGACAGTGCAGTCTGTGTCTTCGGAATGGAAAATTATAGTAAGCGAAAGGAAATTGATGAGATGGTGCACACACCAATTGCATAATGTTATTGTTTGAATCCAACACATTCTGAGCCGTTGTGGATGTCGATGACGCTGTATTTGCAGTGTTTCGTTAAGTGGCTTCCTTCTCCCAACATTCCTGCTGACTGCATTGTTGTTTGGTAAGGAAGTTGTTGTGGACAATGTTTGGATCAGCTGAAGGAGTTGAGTTGCACACTTTCAGAGGATCCCGTTGGAAAAACTCTGACTCTCATGCTGCTCTGGACAACCGTTAAAGACGCCAGTGTTGTGCTCAACTTTCAAGCAATGTTATCATAGGAGACATAAAGCAGGAAGAAAGAACTGTGTGAGTAGTGAGTAACATGACCAAGAACGATGTGGAGCAAGTGACAAATACAGAATATCTGTGTTTGTACCCGCCAATGAAAACTAACTTTGTCTGACTTACCCACCAATGAGATCCACTTTTGCTTAATGCTGTTCTGGCCTGGCTTGGCCTAAAAGCCCTGGCTTTGGCTCGGCCTGAGAGAGCTCCGGCTTTGAATATTGTCAGGCCAAGCCAAAGCCATTATGTACGGCCTGGCCCTGGCTTGGCTTGGCCTAGGCCGGGGCTTTTGTATGAAAAATATAATTTGCCCATGGTACATGAGAGTCACTGCATGAGCGTGCTTTGGTGACAACAGTAGTACAGTAACAAGGGTCAGTCTGAGTCAGTGTACATAACCGGCTCGTCTTCGTCATCGCCAAGGAGCAAACCGTCCCAGCTCTCCTCTATGTCTGACTCCCCCCCATCCTTGTTCTCCTAAAGGGCGTCTTCATCTTCATTCATGTCTGCTTCAAAGACTGATGATGGGGCTAGTGCAGGGAAGAGCAAGTCGAGTCAAATGGCGCACTTAATGCACTGCAAAGCCTCTACGATGTCCCCTTTAAGACAGCTTCGACATTTACTTATTGTAATACCCCCCTGAGAGAATGCTTGCTCGCTAGAAATAGATGAAGACATAATTGCAAGATAATTCTGAGCTAAGGAGGACCAAGCAGGATGATAGCGTTGTGCATTGAGCTGAAATATCAAGTTAGCTTCGCATCGTAGACTGTAACAACTGATGGAATAGTATTCACGCCCCACCATCCGATTGCTGAGCAGCCATCAGGGACTTGCTCAACGACATCAAGGTACTTGTGGAAATCCATCAACCATGGTTGTTTTGGATCTTCTGGCACACTAGTTCCAACTTCTGCAGGTGTTTCCTCATTATCACTAAGCTCTCGAAGTAAGACATTGAGTTTTTTGTTTGTTTTGGATTGTGCAGATCGAGTTGTAGTTGAACCACTGCTGAGCAATAGGTATCATTTCTTAAACTGAGAGACACAGATCAGAACTCAAAAGAAGACAGAAAGACATGTGTGACATACTACTTCTTTGGTGCACTTAACAACATCATTTTGGAGTTTCAGTGACTAGTGTTTCTTGAAATATGCCATTTTCTCCTTCAGGTTAAGAACTAGAATCACATTAACATATTATTTTGATGCAAGCAAATAATCCTACTCATTGCCATGATATATGCAGGTGATTCGGTTGTTTTCTCATAGTATTGGTCAATCTTGGCGCATGCTACCTGAAGGGCAGTTGCAAAGCGTTCATATTTTGGTCAATCAGCTTGGGTGGACCATGCCCTATAAAGAGCCTCGAGCACGGGAATTGCAATGCAAAGAGTTGACACTTGTTCAGATGAAAATGCCTGCTGTGCATTATCGGCGTGCTAAAAGAATGTTAGAGTTTATGATATGGCAACAGTATTAATGACACACACTGAGCAGACCAAGGAACATGCTAACTCTTGCCCATTCATCATTAGTGAGCTTGAGGTCACGGATTTTGTAGTGCTTTGCTTGGTCTTTTTCATTCCAGTAGAGTTCGTCAATGAAGTCGTTAACACACTGTGAAATGTTGTAAGTGAGCGCAGAGACTTGAGGTTATGTGGCTTACATCCTTCTTCCGTTCTGCTCGATCTAGCATTAGGTACATTGATGACCAACATACCTTCATGTCAAGAATGAGTTGAAGTGGCTTAAGCTTATTCTTGGTTTGGACCATATGCCAGATTTTTTTGTGTTTCAATGAAGAGCGTTCCTGAACAGTTTTCAGCCTAATTGTCACAGCAGCCAATAGTACGCTAATAGAATATACTGTACTATACCTTGACTACAATAGCCCTTACTAAGCCCACCTCATTGCGAGATGTTGGTATGTGTGTTTCAGGATTTTTTGGATCAAAATGAGGCGACTTGCTGTACATTGCGATAAGTGCTTGAGTTGCAAGATTAATAACATGCGCTAGGCAGCTACATGGACTGGTGAATAACTTGATATAAATGGATAAATACGTTTATAACTCACTTGACCTTCCGTTTGCGCCATTTGTCCCATTTGCCCATTGAACTTGAAGCCTTCAACCATGTTGCAAATTTCTCAATCATCGTGGAGTTGTTGGAAGTGTTGTTGCAGGTAACATGGCCGATCTTTGAGGCAATAATTGAGGGGTTAGACAATGCCATAAGAAACTAGACATCCATACCTTGTGTAAAATGCCAATGCATCTGCAAATCTTGAATAATGTCTGACCAAGCCATTGGCCATTATGCACACTGTTGACTTGCGTGAAACCAAGGATAGTGGTTTTGAGCTCCCACTGAGCTGAAGTTGTTTCTTCGATCCAGTGACCAGTCATGGCAAAGTAGCCATCTGTGTTGCTTGCTTGCCAGGCATCACATGTTAGACTGACTTCACCGGTGACAGTTGGACCCTAGAAGTGATGAGAAAAGCATATATAAAATAGAGAGAAGCGTACATTGAGTCGAGCCTTCAACCTGATAAGATGATCCCTAAACGTGCGAATGATCTTTGCTCGAGTTGCCTTTTGACCTGGAAATGTTACACCTTTTATTGCATGAGATGCAATATCAATCATTTCTTGAAATTTTGGATGCTGAAGAGCTTGTATGGGCTATGAAGTGGACTGTGTAAGTAATAGAAATAGATACAAGACTACTGAATCGATCACCTGGTCTGTGGCAACTAGCCACTTGATGGAAGCTCATCAAAATGACCTGTCTGTGTAGGGGATGACATGGGTCAATGCTTTCTTCTCTACGAGGTTCTGGTCAAGTGTTCGAGTTGCCTGTTCAGCAGCTTCCTTGTGCTGCTTGACATCACCTGGCAGTTTTGATGTAAAATTGGCAGTCTTCACCCATTTGCAATACTTTCTCTGAGATTGATTTAGATACCAAAAGTTAAACAAGTAATAAAACACTCACCAAGTGGCAGGCCTCAAGATGGCAGTGTAAAGTTGTCACTTCACTAACAATAAACTTTCCAGTTCTAAGCCATGTTAGTAGGCAAAGCCAGCTATGAACATGTTTGGTAAACTCACGGGCACAATTTGCAGGCGCACAGATTTTTCTTCTTTCCTTCAATAACCTTCTCTACCGGTGCACGAAAGAACTGATCAACATCGTGCCACCTGTCCTCACATGTAGGGGGATCATTTGAGTCATCAATTAGCTGGACATCGACATTAAGTAGCAAGCCTTCTTCATTGACTGCTACTGGGTTCCCTAGTGAGCGGTGTTTCTTTTTTGCTATGACAATAATTAGAACAATATAATGAAATGTTTTGAAAACAAACGCTGGATGTCCTCATCATCCAAGTTGTCATTGACAGCAATTGACGCTGTGCGCTTGTTCTGTAGAAATGATGCCACATTAAGTTTGACAAGCTTTGCTTTGGCTACAACAATCGTTAGGACATAGTCATTTAGGGAAGTGATAATTTTTTTAATGCAGACATACATTGGCTAGGCTGCTCATCAGCATTGTCCATGTCATCTCCACTATCTGGCTCTAGCCACTTTGCATTGTCATTGGCAGCCATTGTATTTGAGCGCGATCCATTTTCTGTCGCAGAGAAAGAGAGAGTCCGAGCAGGAGGCGGAAACTTGTCAGCAGGAGATTGCACCTCTATAGCTGCCTGGCGGGAGCGGAATTCCTCAATTGCTTTACGCTGGAATGACAGATTGGCCTTCTCGACATTGTTTGTATCCCGGAGCTTAGATGTTAAGTTTATGTTGCGTGCTGGTCGTGAACACAAAGGCTGTCCATCCGCATCAGATTCCCTAACCATCATGACCAACACTTTATTAGTATACAGGGTAACAGCGCATCAGCAATTAGATACACACTGAAGTTGCCTGAGCTCTACCAAAAGACATCGAAGTTTGATCTCAGCGAGATCCAAGGAAAAATCTGTCCAGTCAAGTTTTGTTAAGTATGAGCAGACTAAATCCATTCCAAGCTTTCCACAGTGGATGTGGTGCAGGCGGCCATGTGAGTCGTGACAGTCTTCACCAAATATTGCATCAAATTGTTTGTTGAACGTTTCATGTGGTGTCTCGCCGTTGTCTGAATTCATGACAGCCCAGATCTTGTCCTCCTTGGAGCCATTCGGTACGGATAAGGGTAGGCCATTTGCAAGATTACAAATGTCAGCAACAAGACTATGGACCTGTGTGACAATGAGCATTCCCGAGAGAGATTGAGGCTTGAAAGAGCGAAGTTGGGGGACTTATAAAGTACTCACTGTGGCAGCATAGCCACACTGCTGAGGCTGATTATAGATTCATGGATATGGATCCAAGTTGTGGATTGTTAGAAGTACCACATTCTGTGAAAGTTGTGAATGTACGCGACCACAATGCTTACATGTGATTGGGAAAGGACGCAAAAAGCTGGGGCTTGATGGCTTGGCTTTGGCTTTTGAGATCTTAAGCCGAGCCAAAGCCACCATTGGGCCGTCGCTAATGGCTTGGCTTGGCCCAGCTTATTTGGGCCCAGCTTGGCCTGGCCCACGGCCTGAAGCCGGGCCAGAAGTAGCACTACTTTTGCTACAGACCAATGGGAGCTTAGCCTAGACACAACTGTCATCGGTTATAATATAGGATTGTATATTGTACAAATTGTTGAAACAGACACTCTAGTACTGTATACTAGTTGCCGACATTACATTACTATGTACATACTACTGAAATGGAACATGCTCACTGTTGAAACAGACGTACTAGTGCTGTACACTAGTTGCCAATGTCACATTACTGTGAGCATACTGTTCAAATAGAACACGTTCATAAGGTGTACTGCCTCCCGGACTTGTACATAGTTGCCGAGCGCTGTTACAGTGCTCCAACATATCTTATTGTCAGAACTTAGTTCTAGTCGCTCCTTACGAGCTTTCGAGATGTTCCAAGGTGTTTGGGCAGCTTCCTATTAGCTGCCCGTAGCTGCCCATAGCTGCTTATGGCCTGCCTGTAGCTGCCTGTAGCTGCCTACAGCTGCCTAGCGATGCTTAGCATACATGCGACTCGGCAGCTCACCATGTGTTGATTGCTGACATGTTGACCGGCAGTGTCTATTATTATGTATACAATAATAGTCTGTTTAGCTGCCTATTATATCCCTACTAAGCTTCCTTACTTACTGATAGCTTTATTGCCTTCGCTTATTGGTCTATTAGCTATATTAGCTACCAATGATTATTGCTGATTAAGCGCACTTATTACATGTATAAGTACTGTATCTTGTATGCCTTGGCACCCCAGTTCTTACTGACTGGTCTGTGCTTAGGCAAGTATCTACCTATCTAATACAGAGTTCTTACTGACTGGTCTATGTTTAGCTGCCGACCAGTTGTTGTCGCCCAGCTGCCGACACACTCTTTCGCCCTTGCTGCTTCAACACTTTGCATCCCCAAACTGGACATGTCCATGTATTAGAAGACAACATCTAATCACATTGGGTGTTCCCGCGAACCTTGACAAAGTTCTTCCCCATGTGAGTGGCAAACCTTTACCTACATTAATTGCATATCTCTGGTGGGCGACCCATGTCAGCTCCCCTGGTTTCTCGCATTGGGTCACCAACACCCAATGGCCACACAACTTTGTGCCTTTTGAGGGCAAGAACCCCCGTTCAAACTGCTGGCCTTCCAACAACAGGAAGGTCTTGAAATGAAGCTGCCACGTACCTACAACTAGGTCGTAAGCCACAGCTAGATAAACAGAGAATTGGGAACTTCTCACATTGAAACCAGGTATGTATTTATTTATTTCACATAATTTTCACAGATATCAATGTTGGCCAGGCTATAGATTAACTCTCTACTACCACTGGCATCTTTAGAAGCCTCTTTGTCTGAACTGCGGATACTGATGCAGAATACATTAGCAGCTCCAAACAAGGGATGTGCTTCAGAAAGACTCAAAAATGTAGGGTTAGAGGTGGCTCACTCTCACAGCAGGGAAGTGGTAAGGCATAATTAATCACTGTTGCGGCTCGACTTATTATATGGGATATATGATTTATTATACTGTAAGACAATGATGCATGTGTAAGTTGTAATGCAACTGCCATTGCATTTACGTGTTTATAACTGTGGTGACATTGATTGCCTGGGTTGTCATCTGTTGTCATCTTCCCTACTATAACGTTATACATTCCTTCACTTTTTGATCTGTGTGTAGCACGGGTCAAGCACTAGTAATGTTTTAAGTCTGAGAAATTAGTATATACTTTATAGAGTTTATACAATTATATCAACCAGTAAAGTGATAAGTATATCATATTTTCTGAAATAAAATAAATATAATTCTGAAAATATTTATGTAAGGTAGGGCTCATCCAGTTCCCGCACGGTTTAGGTAAGCAATCCATAACACTTCCTTCTGTTTTGGTCTTATCACCCACATCTCAATTATGACCCAGAATAGTTTATACAGGTGGTAGATATGGTCCATAGTAATAGCCTGTATAAATTATTTTTTAAAAATATTGAGCCATTTTTTGGCAGTCCTCAAATCTCTTTTTTTTCCATAAAACTCACTTTTAGGCATTTGTGAACAAAATGATGCAAACTTTGAGTTTTTGGAAAAGACATTTGTCAAGGTCACGTGACTGCCAACCACTCCCTATTTTCCTAAAATAGTATGAGGTTCCCATATATGTTTGTTTTTCTTAAAAGAACAACTGTTATATTATATACCACATACTACTACAAGAATCACTACTGTAGTCTATGAGAAGGTAATATACAGGTGGTTCATTTCGCAGGCTCAAAGGGTGAAAGCAACTCTCCTTATCTTCAAGGCAGTGGAGTGCTGGAGCTGTGGAGGGCATATTGATGTAGATAAGAGGGAGGGTGTGCCTCAGAGACGAGCATAAGGAATGTATGCTAGAGATAAGGATAAGGGGGCTCCAGCAACAAGGAGAATGGGCCGAGGGGGAGGGCCAGTGATAAGGATAAGAGGAAGGGTGTCTCTAAGATGCATGGTAGAGGGTGAGTGCCAGTGAGCCCCAGGATGAGGATGAGGGGCATGTGCATCCACGAGGGTAAAGGTGAGAGTGAGAGCAAAAGTGAGAGTGAGGGCAAGGGTGAGAGTAAGAGTGAGGGTGAGGGTGAGAATAAGGGCAACAGACAGTTCGCATTTCACATTTGTCTATTTCACGTGACTTAACCCTAGAGTTAGTTGCTTACCTAAACTGTGCAGAAACTGGATGAGCCCTATCTTATATAAATATGACCAAATTCATAGGGTTTGTCTGCCAATATTATATAATTCAATCATTTAATCTTAAGTTATTTAAGCTTCTCTTAAAATAGAGATTGTTAGATCTCTCAAGACTGGCCCATTGGATTACTTAGTGTTAATAGAAAACCCTTTTCAATTCCATTATATCTATTCACACAGAAAGTTGCAAAGCTTTAACTTTTCTATCCATGCTACAAAAGGCCATTTAAGAGTTTACAAGTATAAGTTTTCTACAGCCCTTAAAATATTTTATTTGAACTTATAATTCTATATTTAGATTCCCCTCATTAATATAAATTCACTACTATTTAACATTATGTAATCTAACTATTGGATTTTGAGTTATTCAAGTTGATCTTAATTTAAATATTGTTAAATTACTTAGAACTGGCTCATTGGATTGCTTTGCATTAGTAGTTGTTATAAAGCTTGTAATATTATACACATTGCCAATGTACATTTGCCCTATGAATTGTAAGAAAAGTGGAGAAATAAAGAAGTTATGGTACAATTATTGTTTTGACCATATCTACTTCATTACTTATCCAATTTGAATATTCTTGGGCTCATTGGAATCTTCTTCATATCCACAAATATTTACATATTTTTAGCTATTTTATTTTATTTTATTTTTGCCATAAATAGCCATTTTTAATTTAGACAATTTAAGTGTTCTATAGCTTACAAGAATTATTATTTTGACTTATAATTGTTATATTTGCATTCTACTCATTAATATGAACTTATTAGTATATACATGTTATATATTTAAGAGAAAAAGTGATAAGTAAAAAATAATGTGCTCACTACAGTAGACTCCCTCCTAACGCATACCAGGTATAACCCATACTCCCTAATAGGACATACACTTTTGGATCTCCGAAGTTGGTTCGCAGGGATTTTGTTACTAAAACCCATAGCCCATAGCCCATAGATATTTTTGCCATTTTTTGGCAGTCATAACCCATACATAGCGTCGGATAATGCCGATATAGCCCCAAAATAGGAAATTACATTATATAACTCTCATTTATAAGTGTCAAAAAGAGCTTAACAAGACCGGAAAACTAGGCGGTAACAAGCATTGGAAGTGACGACAACAATGGTGACAACAATGACAACGACGACAACGACAATGACGATAACATTCTCACATTCATGTTCCTAGCCCAAGTCCCTGAGTCGTCAAGAGTTGCTCCAGGCCACATTAATGTTGAAGAAACACGTTGCCGCCCTTAACGATATATTTTTCCGCAAGCTTGAGTTAATGTTGGGCTCGTTTGGACAGCAGACTTGTGCAGCTGCAATGCAGGGAATGGTGGACTCAAAATTAACTGATTATCTTGTTCGTAAATAGTCACTAGTGTCGTGCTAACTAAATATCAAATTAATCTTAACAGAGCTGCAGCGCACGTGCACTAGTACCACGCTCTCGAAGACCCCATACTCCCTAATAACATATACCTCTAGGAGTCTCCCGAGAGGTATGCGTTAGGAGGGAGTCTACTGTATTAGCAATAATAAAAGACAATATGCTTAATACTATAAAAGATGAGCTCATATAAAAATAATATATAAAATATAAAATATAAAACATATGATAAAGTATAAAACATGCTGAAAAAACATACAAAAAAAACATATAAAAAAACATATAAAAAAACATACAAAAAAACATTAAAAAAACATATTAAAAAACATATAAAATAAACATATAAAATAAAATAAAATATAAAATGACATCACAAATAACATCACAATTCCCCACTGTGGATATTGCTGGGCACATTGTAATGTGGCTGATAGGTACTCCTAGGCCACATCACAATGTCGTTACAAGAACTGGTACAAAAGAAGTCCAATAGTAGAACAATTCATATTGCACCTAAGTTCAGAGTTGGTAATAATGTAAGCATGTAAAATAAGATGATAGAACGAGAGGATGATGGGAATACAAAAAAGTTAACACAGTCAGCAATACAGACATATCAGCAACAACATGATAGCATGAAAAAATGTTGACATACCTTAATGTTGGTATTTACCCCTTCTAAGTTATAGTCTCCACCATTTGCGATGGTGTCAACAATCTTATGAAGGGCTATGTTGTCAGATGTCTTGTCAGCACTGCTAGGGTTGTAACTGTCAATCATGCCCTACAGTAAAAGTGCAATAAATACTTGACATTGACAAGAGACATGAAAACACACCAAACTTGTGGGAAAAGGGTGCAAAAGAAGAGGCCAACAGGGCAAAACAATCCATGTTGTGCCTAAGTCCAGAGTTGGTGATAATGTAGGCATGTAAGACAAGATAATGGGACAAGAGGATGATGGGAATACAAGAAAGTTGACACAGTTAGCAATACAGACATACATGTATCAGCAACAACATAACAACATGAAAAAATATTGATGCACCTCAATATTGATGTTCATTCCTTTTAAGTCATGGTCCTTGCCATTCATGATGGTGTTAACAATCTCATGAAGGGCTGCATCATCAAATGTCTTGCCAGCACTGCCAGGATTGTCACCGTCAACCATGTTTTGCAATAAAATCACAATAAACATTCAATGTCAATAAGAGACATAACAATGCACCAAAGTCATGGGGAAATGTTGTGAAAGTAGGGGCCAACAAGGCAGAGCAATATTCAATTCGTTTGCAATTCTTTTGTATTAGTGGTTGAGGAACACACAGTCACAATGGGATTTAGAACTAGGTGGGAGAAAACTACAAAAAAGTCAACAGAGTTGGCAACACAGGCATATCAGTAATGGTGTGAGGACATAAAAAAAGGTTGACTCACTGTAATATTAATATTCACCCCTACTAAGTCATGGTCCCCGCCATTTGAAATGTTGTCGATGATCTCACGAAGGGCTGTATTGTCATCGTCGTCATCAAATGCCTTGCCAGTACCGCCAGGTTTGTTACCATTGACCATGTCCTGCAATAAAAGTAAAATAAACATTTGACAATATTGAAAAATACAATAACACACCAACTTTCCTAATATTAAACTCACAGGAAAAGGGTGCAAAATAAAAGGCCAACTGGGCAGTGCAAGTGCTTGAGTTAGGGAATATCAGTAAATCCTGAAAAATGTTATAGAGCTATAGTAAGCCATAGCAAGCCATAGACACTATAGTTACTATAGTGTCATTGTGCCATAAACTAATAGAGATGATAGATTTTATAGAAGAATATAGATGTTATAGTTACTAAAGTATCCTATGTGCTATAGACTGGTAGAGGTGGTGGACTCTATAGAGAATCATAGATGCTATAGTTACTAAAGTATTCTATATGTCATAGACTTGTAGAGGCTGTAGATTTCATAGAGAGTTATAGAACTAGTATTATATTATGAAAAAAATCATATTATATAAATCAATAACTTGTGAATGGCTATACTTATCAAAATAGTATCTTAAGTAATCTTTTAGCCATTAGTACATTCTATTTGTATAAATATTTTCGTGATTTTACCTAATTTATTTAAGCAGTTATTGTGCTTTCTTTTCTTAGCTAAGCGCAAATCAAAGTAGCTATTAAAATATAATTAAGCACCTTAATATATGTTTGCCCGGTTGGTGTAGTAGTCAAAAGTACTGCTGGGCATTTGACTGGATAGGCTGTTGATTTAAATCACCAAATTGGTAAAATTTCTTAAGTTAAAATTTCTCAAAATTAAGTAAATAAGATGAATAATAGATTAAGATAAGATAGTCTTAAAAGATAAGATAGTAAATAATAAATAATTCAATAAAAATTAGATTGGATAATAGATTAGATAAAATAAGATAAAATAATAAATAATAATAATAAAAATAAGATATTTTTTTTGTGATGACTAATAGTCTACATAGAACTACCATAGTATATGTCAACTATCATAGTGCTGTATAGAACATAAACATGTCTATGGGCTCTATGGGCTCTATGGGTCTTTTATAGTACTATATAGAACTATATAGATGACCTAGGATTTACTAATGGACAGACAGTAATCATGTAGAAATGTAAGAGAGAACAATGTGATAATAAGAAAGTCCTTCCAAATGCATGTCTTCAAAATCATATTGCTCTGGAATATTCCGCTCACTAATAATCTGTTATTTCATTTGCAAAGCTGAGAGACTTAATGATTAAATATGGTTGTAAATAAGCTTTGCAGATTGATATGTGAGTAGAGCATGCTTGTTATGGACGGACTATCTGTATCATGTTAGAGTCTACTCTTATACTAAGAGTAACCTTAGATAAGATAAGGCAAAGTAAATCTAAGTAGAAATCTAATCTAATCACAAACTCTAAGCGAGGAGCATTAGAACACAAGAGAAATAGGGAATTGCAGGAGTAAGAGATAGAGCAGAGACTTAGTGAGCTTGAAAGGGAACTGGAGAGCAAATACTCTAAGGGATTTATGGTCCTGAGTAAGTGAATTACAAGGAGACCAAGTCTGAAGAGACTGGTTGTGTTACAGAGCACTATATATACAAGCTGGTACTACGAGTCATTGAGAGTCATGATAATAATGACAAGGAGTTATCATGAGCACAGTATAGTAAGGAGTCAACACGACTAATTATGACTGGGGAAGTGTATAGTAACGATTCATGCATGATGACTTACTATCAGTCAGTGAGGAGGAGCAGCGTAATTGTGGGAAAGCTGTTGAAGCAGCATGGGCGAAAATAGTGTTGGCAACTAAGTGATGACAAGTGGTCAGCAGCTGAGCACAGACCAGTTAGTAAGAACTATGTATTAGATAAGTAGATACTTGCCTGAGCACAGACCAGTCAGTAAGAACTGAAGTGCCAAGGTGATACACTCTGTGAGGCGTTCAGGCGTTAGCCGATTCTGGGTTCGACTATACAGGGATGGTTTGATCGTTCGAGTGACTTGGTTTGCTGTAACATGGGCACTCAATTCTGTAGACTTTGATAACTGCTTTGAGAAGCCTTCTAGAAAGCACACTTCAAGCACGTTCTTGGTTTCTTGTTAAAGAGTTGCTTATAATAAGCATGGGAATAAGAGGGGTGAAGGGTTGAGACTCTTTATAGGCTTAAGAGATGATGGAAAAATGATTGAGAGACGTTGAGAAGCACAGAATAAGATTCAAGAGAAGCTTAGGCTTCTTCGGTAGTGATTACAGGGCTATTTATACTCGAAACAAATGAAACCTATCAGGTGAAGCCAAACAGGGCCAAAGGCGCAATATTGTGGACACTTCTAAACACGTTCTGGACATATCTGCACCATAGAGCTCACCATTCTTTTTGTAAGGGGCGGTGACATCCCAACAGGCTTTATGAAACTTGTATAGTACTGAAACGTAATGGTAGTAATTGGCTAGTTCCGAGAAGAAGGGCAGGCTTTGCTAAACAAGCACTCCTTCTGTACGTCCAGATCTAGCTAACCTTCTGCTAAACAGAAAGGTTGGTTAAACATGGTAAGTACTAGGTCTAGCAAAGTTTCTGTATCGTTATGAGTCACACGTGGAGGGCTTCTTGAAGCACACAGTATCGTAATGGGAAGAGAACTGTAAAGTAGCAGATGGAAATGGAAGGCAACATTGTAACGTAGGTTAACAAATATGACTGTGTATAGTAGCAAATGAGAAAGAAAAGACAAGGCGATGTCTTACCCTTATGAGGGATCCAGTAGATCCGGATCTAAGGCATAAGGTCGACGAGTCACCATGCAAATCCATGAGTCAACACAATTGCATATAGCGAGAGCAGAATCAAAGAAAGAATAGAATAGCCACGTCTGTCCCGCAAACGTGCTTTGGTAAACAGTCAGGGCTCGTTTGTCCAGTGACTCACTGTCCAATAACACAAGGCATACAAAATACAGTACTTATACATGTAGCAAGTCTGCTTAATTAGCAATGATTGTCGGTAGCTAATACAGGTAATAGTTTAGTAATGGAGCAGTAAGCGAAAGACAATAAAGCTACCGGTAAGTAAGGAAGCTTAATGGGCAGTTAAATAAACTATTAAATTACAGGAAAGAATAGTAGTTGCCGGTTGACATGTTGGCAATCAACACATGGTGAGTTGCCGAGGCACATGTACACTAGGCAGCTATAGGCAGCTATGGGCACACCTTAGGCAGCTATAGGCAGCTATTAGGTAGCTGCCCAAATACCTCAGAAGCTTGTAATGAGTAACTAGAATTGATTTCTACACATAGATATATTAGAGCACTTGGCAGCACTCATTAACTACTATATACAATAGAATGACTTCGGTAGCTAGTGTATAGTACTAGAGCGCTCCATCTCAACAAAAGCAAGCTGGAATAGGAAGGTAAGTACTTAAGACACGTTAGGCTAATACAACTGCTAACAACCTAGATATATTAGAATAAAATGCATACAGTGAATGGAGGCAGGGTTAAATGCTTCTGTATTGAGAATTGAGGCCTCAACGTGATATTGAGCAGGCTGGCATAGGGACGTGCGGGTTAAGATTGAGTCAATTTTGAGGGGGTAATACTGTAGTTGCAACCAACTGCAACCAACTGCAACTGGCTGCACAACCAACTGGTTGCAACTGACTGCAATTGGAGAAGGCAACTGTGGTTGGTGGTCTTGATCAGTTTTAGTTGCAGTTGCAAGAAAATCTGCTGATGTAAAGACTAGTCCAGGTCCAGTTACACCCCAAAAAGGAAAAAAAAGAAACTAAACTGGACCAGACTTTTAAACACTATCTGCCTGTGCACATCTGCTAGCAAAAGAGTAAACCCGTAGCGGGCTGGGCCAACCCTCACTGTGGGCATGGATTGGTCATAGGTTGAATTTTACAACCTACATCTGTGCCCAGAGCAACCTGGCCCACCAACCTGCACATGTTATGAATGGACTTTTCGTAATGCACACAGCAGCTTATTACAAGGGTAACTACTGTGCAGCTTGGATCTAGAGTATAGAAATTAGGTTGATATACACAGATACCTTAGTATAACGATCTAAATAGCTAGCTTAATTTGAAGCTAGATCATATAGCAGACTTTTATCTAAGAGTGCAAAGGGCTAGGAGTAGACTCTAGGGGTCTGAGCACATTAAGCAGCTGCAGATGTGTTTATAGTCCTGATTCTACAACAAGAATTGGCAGCACATTAAGCAGCTAAGTATATTCTCATATAAGACCAAGTCTGGCTTGTCTCACTGCAATTACTAGGTTTATATACACAGGGAGTGACTCATTCTGGCGAAAGAATGAGTCTACAATGGTGCGATCTGTAGACTAAGAGATAGCAAAGAATAGAGCGATGCATGCATAAGTATTGTGCGACACGTGAGTGCATAATGTGCAGGGATAATGTGATAGTAATGCAAGTATGGCATATGGAAAAGCTACTTGCCTAAATGAGCAATCATCGTGTGCTATCAAAGAATAGCGATCAAAAGTGATGCGATCATTAAGTTAGGGTTGCTAAGGTTCAGTTCAGTTTGGTTCTTTAAGGATTTTCTCTGAACCGAGAACCGAACCATCGGTTCAGTTCAGTGATTATGGTGAACCCTGAACTGAACTGTTGGTTCGGTTCAAAATGGTTCAGTTCTGGTTCAGAAGGGGTCTGAACCTGAACCAAACCATTTTTACATTGCCAAAATCTCAAATTAGTCACATAGTACATAGATACTTTCCCACACATATAAATACACAAATGATACAATTACTTGTCATTTAGATATATTATTCCCAACACAAAGTCATATCTTGTCCCCCTCAAGTAGCAAACTAGTAGGGGGGAGCTTATAATGCTGTACTATGTACTGGTGTGCTGTGTAAGGTTTGCTAGGTATAGGGGCAGATGTGGAGCGCTTTCGGGCGAAGCCTGTGGATTCAGCTGGAGTGGTGAGCTGTGCAGGCAGGACTCTCATGCTTGTTGCAGCGATCCGTGTAACTGGTGGTGTGCCCATGGTCCGGTGGTCATGACAGGCCTGCTGGTCGTGAAGTTGCTGCTGGGGTGTGGCTGAAAAAGAGCAGTAAGGGATAGACAGAACATCACTCCACTCCATCTGGCCACTAAGACCGATGCTACACATCTGCGCACCCATCTTGCATCGTTTTTATTGGCTGGGGAAAGTAACCACTGAGGCCAGGCTTCAGACACAAGAAGGCACGATGCCTGGTGGGTTCGAAGCCTTAGATAATGCTTGTGATGGACGTAACTGAGATGTGAGCATGGTTGCGTTGAGTTGCTAAGTATACAGCTGAGATGGATGTGAAGCCCACTGACAAGTCCACTGCACTTGGTGGCCCATTCGTCTACTTTAGGAAGTAGATGAGTGGGGTCACCTAGCGAGGGAGTCCACAAGTGACAAGTCCACTGCGCTTGGTGACCCATTCGTCTACTTTGGAAAGCGGACGAGTGGGGTCACCTGGTGAGGGAGTCCACAAAGCAGATGACAGGAACAATGAAGGAAAGTTTTTCTCACCCTCTTTCACGGCTAGCTTGTATGCCAGATTGAGTGTTACTGTATTATTATCTCAGGTTACGATCTGATCCCCCAATCCCATCATTTCTGGTTACAATCTGATTCCCCAATCCCATCACTAATCTTTGATGTACGAGTTGACGCCGGTCAATGCAATCGGAACCCCAGGAAGCCTGGAGTAGAACCCTAGCGAAGGATCCCTAGTGATCTCAATGCGATCGGGATCACTTGAGATCCCTTGGATGGGATGAGTGATCCCATCAGAAGATCTTAGTACTAGATTAGGGTACAACACGTGTATTTAAGGACAGAGTTTAGCTTCACTGAACCCCAACTTCAGCTTCGCTAAACACGCAGCTATACCATTGATTCCCCTGTGACCTCATTGATTGGAACCCTCTCAACTTCTTTCATCCTTCTTGGTTGCCTTTAAAGGCAGGCAACCACCTCGACGCTTAAGTACTTGAGCGATATCAAGTCCACCAATCAGAGGGTCACTAAGTATAGTAACAGGTATCAAACCCTGTACTATCGACCATAGTAGCAGGTATTAAGCCCTGCGCTACTTGTGAGTGGGTAATAATAGTCCCCCACATTATACATTTCTAAGTCCCGCTGCGGGCTTAACAAAAGCTGAAGTTCCAATCTGACAGAGATCACACTCGAACTCTCACCAGGAAAGACTGTCAACTTTCCACTACGAATGAAGGACGATCTCCCCCTAGAAATAAAAGAACCTCGGGTCAAGTGGGGAATGATCAAAGCCGACAGACCGGCTAGCTACTACATTGAAGTAGAGAAGGGAGTCCGACCCCTCGACTATCTAGCGGACCGCTGGTATTGGATCTAGTGGACTAACACTCAATATATAACATACGCCACCTTCCAAATCAAGACACTCTCTACTTTTGACTTAGGGACTAAGAAAGCCCCTTACCTATCAAAAGAGGATTGACAACGACTGGAGGCATCCACTAGCCGTCTTTCAGAGAGTGAAGAGGAAGGAGAAAGGAACAAAGGAAAGAAAGTTGACTATACCTCATCAACCGGTTTTATCTCCTCTGAAGAAATAGTGAGGAGACTGTTCCCCGAAGTCGAAATGGACACAGATCAACCCATTGGAGACACAGAGTTAGACAACGAAGTGTCAACTGCGCTAGGGAAGATGACGACAGCCACCGAAACCACAACCGCAATGGCACATGGTGGAGGAGCAATTGTGTTGCCCTTAGAAAATCCATTGAACCCTTCATCGCGCATCGGGGATGAAGTGGCAGAACTGCGAGACCAAGCAGGAAGAACCTTCGGACGAGGACGAGCCCGAGGAGTAGGAGGACCACCCAGCGGAGAAAACCCCGACGGAGGAGGAAACCCTGGAAATGGAGGAGGAGACGACCCCAATGTACCTCAAGGAGGACAAAACCTCGCAATAGATCAGAGGTATCAAGTGGCAAGAAGTCTCACCGGAAAGGTTACCCCTTTTACTGGAGATCGCTCCAAAACAAACAAATTCATCCTCAAATTCGGAGTACACCGGATCCTCAACTCAGGACACCCCCACGTCCTCATACCGCTACAAAGGGTAGCACTGGCTCTCTTCTACATGGAAGGAGACAATATGGAACAATTCGTCCGCCAACAAGCCACAGCAGCGGCTCATGCAGTATATGACCTAGGACTCAAACCCAAAAATGAAGCAATTTGGGATGAGTTCTTCCTCGCCTTCCAACGTCAGTACCAAGATATGGCCGAAGTCGAGCGAGCTTGGGGACAACTACTCAAGCTCCAAATGAAGGAAGAAGATGTAGATGGATATATTGCCGAGTTTGAAAACTTGGTGACCCTCTGCAGTCGTGATCGCACCGATTTAGGAAGCGTCGATTACTTCCACAAAGGACTGAATAAAAGAATCCACCTACTTTGCCTCCGACGACGGCCTATCCCACAAACCTTAGACAACTGGCAAAGGATAGCCAGGGAAGAAGTAGCAGCCCAATCTCTTGAAAAGGCCTCCCTGGGCAACAACCCGTGGGGATGGCAAAAGAAGAAACAGCCACCGCCTAAAGGAAAGGCGAGGGATCCCAACGCTATGGACGTCGACTCTGCCTACCTCAGTAAACTGAGCAAGGAACAATGCGCCACCCTCCAAAAGGAGGGGAAGTGCTTCATTTGTCAAAAGAAGGGGCACATGGCGTGGAACTGCTCAAAAAGGTCAAAGGGTGGACAGAAAGGGAAGGAAAGGGCCAAAGAAAAGAAAGCGAGGTCTGCCTCAGTAGAAGAAGCCTCCGAAGCCTCCAAAGAAGAAGTGAAGGAGAAATCTAAAACTCCCTCTACCAACGGGCCTCCCCCTTCATATTCCGACAATCGCAGCCTTAAAACCGCGATAAGGAAGATGTCGACTGCAGACAGAGAGGTGCTATTCGAAGAAATGGCGATGGATGAGGATTTTTAGGAAGTCCAAAGCTAATGGCCAAGCTGCAGACTATTTCTCGTTCGAAAGATCAAATGTATATACGAAGAATCAATGCGATCAATACTCAAATTTCGTTTCGATCTTTGAACATGAAGGCCAAAGAGAGTGCTCTTGTTGACAGTGGAGCCACAGAGAATTTCCTTAGTCACGATGCCTGGGCAAGGATGGACATAGGAAAGCGTCCGACACTACGACCAATGACCGTCTATAACGTAGACGGGTCCCTGAATAGCAAAGGGGAGGTGACGCATTATGTCTGGCTTAGGGTGGTCTATAATGGAAAGGCGAAGCTCCAGAAATTCTTCCTTACCAGCCTTGGAAAGGACGACATCATCCTGGGATATCCCTTCCTTTATGTCTTCCAACCGGAGATCGATTGGCGCATGGGCTCCCTCAAAGGAGGAGGAGTGAGCCTTCAAATGCCACGATACCGATATCGGTATAAAGTCATTATGAAGATATAGAAGGAAGCCCTTTGAGCAGTTGGGAGGCTGCCAAGGGAAGGAGAAGCCATCTACGTGCGCTGACAGATAGCGCAGGACTGGGTGCGCGATGCGGCTAGAAAAGAGAGGAAAATGACCACAGAAACTATTCCAGGAGAGTACAAGCGACACTGGAAGGTCTTTTTGGAAGAAGCGTCAAAGTGCTTCCCTCCAGCCAGAGAGGAAGACATGGAGATTAAGCTAAAGGATGGAGCACCAGCGGTGATCAACTGCAAGGTGTACCCTCATACAAAGTATGAAAGGAGGATTCTCCGCGAGTTCATAGTGCAAGAAGAGAAACTCGGCCGAATCAAAGAGGGACCCTCCCCATACACATCTCCAGTCTATTTCATAAACAAGAAAGACTCTGACGAGAAGCACATTATCATGGACTACCACGAGGTGAACAAGTGGACGGTCAGGGACAACAACCCGCTACCGAATATTCGAGAAGCGTTGGAGAACTTTCAAGGGAAAGCCCTGTTTTCAAAGTTCGACATACGGTGGGGATACAATAACATTCGGCTCAAAGAGGAGGACAAATACAAAGTGGCCTTCAAAACCAACCAAGGAACCTATATCCCGCAGGTCATGTACTTTGGATTGATGAACGCACCACCATTCTTCCAAAGAGTCATGCATCGGGATTTTTGGGACCTACTACAGAAGTACCCGGAGAACCTAGGCAATTACATGGATGATTGGTGGGTTGCGACAGAAAACTCAGCAAAAGGACACGAACTACATCGACAGATCATTCATGAATTCCTCGATCGAATGGAGGAAAAGTCATATTTCCTAAAGGCCTTGAAAACGAAGATTGAGAAACCCCAAATGGAAATACTGGGCTGGCAAGTCGGAGGAGAAGGAATCCGCATCGATCCCTCAAAGGTGGCCGGAATTGCAAACTGGCCAAGGACGTTGAAAAACGTTAAAGAAGTACGGAGCACCTTAGGAGTACTCGGTTACCAAAGACCCTTCATTCGAAACTTCGCCGGCATTGCACGACCACTCCACAACCTCACAAAGAAGGACGTTCCTTTTGAATGGACAGAAGAGTGTACGAAGGCCCTCGACACTCTCATTCAGGCTGTTATATCAGAACCGGTCCTCTACCAGCCCGATCTGGAAAGACAGTTCGAACTAGAAGTGGATGCCTCTTTGTTTGCAGTGGGAGCAGTCCTCTTCCAGAGGGATGAACAAGGAAGATGACGACCAGTCTCCTATTATTCCACGGCTCTAAACGCTGCCGAGCGGAATTACAACATCTGGGATAGGGAGTTCCTAGGAATGATAAAAGGGTTGAAGCACAACCGGCATCTATTGATCGGCTCTCCACATAAAGTCGTTATCCTTACAGATCATGAGAATTTGGCACACTACAGACACCCGCAGAAAATCAATCGAAGAGTGGCGCGCTACCTCCATACATTGGCAGACTTTGATTTGGAATTACGACACATCCCGGGAACCACTAACAAGGCAGATGCTCTGTCACGAAGACCAGATCATAACCACAGTTCAAAGGACAATGAAGAAGTTACGGCCCTTCTGGATTCCCTTTTCGCTCATGCACTCTCGATGGGGCAAAGAGATAAGCGAATAATCGAACGGCAAAGAGGGGGAGGAGAAGCCTTCTATCGACATGCCAAGGGACAAGGATGCCAGAAGATTGCCGGAGCAGTGTACAAAGATGGAGCACTTGTCCTGACAAAGGAGGACAAACAACGAAGTGAAATCCTACGACAATATCACGACAGTCCTACAGCAGGACATCCAGGAGTCTGGAAAATGTGGCAAATAATTCGCAAGGACTATTGGTGGCCAGAAATGCGACAGGATATAGCTCAATATGTCAAGGGATGCGCTACCTGCCAGCAGCATAAAACAATTCATCATTGAAATAAACCGCCGATACAGCCAATAGGACCAGACGAATCTACTGTCCCCTTTTCCACCATCGCTATGGATTTTGTGGTGAAACTCCCAGAGTCGAAAGGAAATGATTCGATCCTCACTATCACCGACCAGGGATGCACAAAGGCAGTGATTCTCATTCCATGTCGAGAACAAATGGGAAGCGCGGAAGTAGCAGAATTGTTCAAGGAACGCGCCTTCCCTTACACAGGAATCCT
>QLOU01002195.1:0-10400 GCA_003313715.1 Russula abietina | reverse complement strand
TTGGCACAGACTCACCAGACCAGGTTAAGCCTTTGCTCAACTGTTCGTGCTGCTTGAATTTGGGTTCACAATGACCGGGCGGAGCCATTTCAAGCGCAATATCCACTGGCATCTGGGCTGTCTGAAAATATTAAAGAAGCAATACTGCCTTGAGGAGGATGGGGCGAGCGATATACTGAGAGCGGAGTGGAGGAGAGAAACCCGAGGGTGTCTAGGTGTGTGTGGGGGGGGTGGTTGGTATTAATTCATCCTTGCCCTGCGTGGGAGAATCGAACCTGACAGCTGGCATCGAAGGCTTCGAAGGGCGTACTGTGGTGATCTTGAGTTACAAGTACCGTAAGCCATTTATCCCCTTGCCCTGCGTGGGAAAAACAGACCCTACCAGGGGTTAATTAAATAAAGTAGCGCTCTCGGACCACATGTTGGCCTACTATTTATGGTATCCACAGGCCTGCAGGGGAACGCGTTTACTACAGTAGCATTGACGCTGACGAGGAACTGGCGTTCCCCATGTCTTCGCAGAGAAATCTGGGTCTTATCACCGTAAGTGTACCGCCTTTAGACCTGCACTAGGATCGCTAATCCTGTTTTCCCAAAAGCTGTCGGCAGTGGTTCTCTCTGTAGCCGCTACAACGATATACAGCTTCAGCGCCAAGGTGAGGTGGCCCTCGAACTATCAAACAAGGTGCTCACCGCCGTGTATCAATGTCTTTAGAAGCCTCATGCCGATGCTCAGAAGGGACGCAGAGCGGAGAAGGTGTCGGTCGAGGGTGGTTTGAAAGAGCTGTTGGCCAACGATGACCCAAGGAAGCCCGAGGATCCTATCGTCGAGTATGTATGTCCTGCCTCGATGATGGCCTGAGATCTCATCATTCTCAGTATTATTGCCGTCCACGGCCTGGGCTCGAAGTACCCTAAAACTTGGATGAAAGACGACGTAATGTGGCTCGAGGACTTTCTCCCAGACGACTTTCCTAAAGCCAGACTTTTGGCTTTTGTATATCCATCAGAACCCTTCGAGAATCCTGATTTCGTGGACTTGCGAGCCCTTGGCGGTAGCCTCCTGCGTAGTATAGTGAAGGATCGGTCATGGCAGTATACAAAGGCACGTGGTGTCCACTTCACGACGTTCACGTCGAATCGCCATTGAGTCTGGATTTGTAGCGTCACCGTCCCCTAATCCTCATCGGTCATAGCTTCGGAGGCCTGGTGATCAAGAAAGTGTGTCATCCTCTCTACCTCGCATTCCATCCCTAACGCCCACTTTCTGCTGTTTAGGCATTGGCTTTGAGCCAAGTTCCAAATCCCTTCGTCGAAGGTGACCGTGGCTACATCGCAGACGCTACTCGTGGTGTCTTGTTTCTCGGCACACCCCACTTTGGTTCGCAGTATGCTTTCGGGGGACTCTGGTGGGCTCGGCTGTTAGGAATATTTGGTGGGACGTATACTGGGCTTCTGAGGACGCTGCAGTTACTCTCTCCAGAGCTGCAGCATCTCAATCAAGATTTCCTCGCAATACCGGCCATACGCGATCTCCCGCAGCCCAACTTGGTTTGCTTCTATGAGACGAAAGGCCTGATGTTTGGGGTGAGTGGCTATTTGCTATTACGGATGAGAGTTTTAATAGGATGTCAGCCCGTAGTGCCAGAACGGTCGGCTTGCCTGTCGATTGCCACGCGGGTGGCTCTCAATGCCAACCATAAGGACATCAACAAGTTCTCCGTTCGCGAAGGTCCTTATGACGAGTTCAAATATTGTCTGCAAAGAATTTATGATTCCGTGATGCCGGTGGTCACAGAATTCCCAATGGAAGAAGAAGGCCATTACATATTCGCTGTGAAGACGATTGCGCCGGAATTTGATCTGGTGGACTGCTATCCTAGCGATTTGTGGATGATAGGAAAGGAGGTGACACGCCTGTCCATGGGCGGCAGCGGAACTTCCGGGTGCATTATGTTTCAGAAGAAGACCAGCAGCGAGAGATTTGCTGTGACGCTCGGGGTCCACAACTATGCGCCCTGGGCGGACATTGCGACGAACTTCAGGGAGGAGACTCCTCAAGAAATAAGAGACTCGTTTTATGGAGGGAAGAGAAGTGTTTGGTCTGCGTGTAACGGATTGCGTTATATATCCAAGCCTCTCGTGGCGGGGAGTATAGATGTGACTTTCGTCCAGGAGGGGGACAAACGATATCCCACGGACATTGTTGTCAAATAGGTACTGTAGCGATTACGATGGGAATTTGGGCTTGTTTTCCTTTCTTCTGCTTGATAATTTGCATGTATGTACTGAATTTATAAATGAGGACGAGGGGCGACATAGACTTACAGAGCATGTGACTTCTCACCTGACTTGCTGAGGACCCTAAAATAGCGCGGCGCTAACTTGAAAGCAGATTCAGGTGCGTTTTTGCTTTTATTCAGGCCTCGTCTTGCGCCTGCCTGAACGTCCAAAGCTTACGATTCGTGACCCACTGATTGTCACTAGGGTCTCTATTCTGCAGTACTGCGTTCCACCACCCGCCGCAGTCGTGGGAAAGTTCCGAATAATACGGACGGCCCTCGATCTCCAACTGTCCCTTAGTATTCATCCCCTTCCTCGGATTCTGGTCTTCCTGCGTTTCTGCCATTCAAAAACTCACACCGGAACCACAACATGACCTTATATGCATTGTCTGTGATTTCCCACCCCTGCCGCTGGGTCGACAGTGAGGATGACCAGGTGAATGAGGTGATGGAAGACGAGGACGAGAACGCCGATAACATGTCGGAATCTGGTAGTGATGGCAACGAGGGTATGATGTTTTATTCACGGCATTGTGAGAACGAGTTATTCGCTTCACACAATCTAGTCTCGTCGACGTCGACTTTATCTCCGGAGCCTTGTGCTGCCTTCGACTTTGAGGCCAACAAGCTCCGCGGTCCCATGTTGATGACCAGCACAGTCTCAACGACGTTAGAGGGTGCGACGAAGGTAGTGCTGCTCTGTCCTTGATCATAATCGTAAGTCATCCCTATTTCCTTTTGGACCTTTACTCCTCATTCATCACTCCTAATGCACTTGTTTTCTCAGCTCGCGTCAAGGCCCGGGAATGACATCTCGATGCTGCCGGTAAGAGGGATCTAGGTGCGCTACTGGCTACAATTACCTGACGACGACGTTTGCGTACGGGGGGCGCCACCACCAAGTCGTTGTGGTCCGTATCGCGGCCTTATGATGTTTTGTACTCCGCATGCCATTGGTCTGCCGTTCGTTCATAAGCATTGCACAAATCAGTCGTGCAATTTATGCTTTTGAACGGGCGGGCGGTGTGGGCGTTTGAGAGCGGGGACCGGGCGTCCCTTTGAATCAACGGCCTTGATGCCTTCCACGTGAATTCAATCGCCTTGGCTCAAGGACCGCTGCTGCTAACCTCAATCGAGATAAACCAACGACGGTCGTTCGAGGATCGCTATGCGAGCGATCTACAGGCTAGTCGGTGGTGACGGTTTAACTGACTCTGGACATGTCAGAGCGTCGTGTGTGCCTCCACTGGTATACACCCCATCCCTAGTGCGTCCATACCTGGGAATGAAATCCGAGAAATGGTGCATCAGGTGCGTGGCATCGTCCGCGCCATTCACACGCTAATATCCACCATCTCTAGACTCAAACGCAAGTTGCACTTGTGCAATTTCAGGGGCAAGGGTGAGGGCAGCCTGCGATGCGAGACGCGTAGCACAGGCAATGTGGAGACAACGACTACTTCCTCATCGCCCTCTGGTGGCCGCTCTCACGTTTCAGCTGTCTCTCCCACTTCGTCCGTGCCGATCCCTCAGGGTACGCGGCATGCCCATGCACCTACGCCATCCAGCTGCCGGAGGTGGTAGCCAGTGCCCCTCGGCAGTACCAAGTCCTGTCTCCCTACACCGAGCGGTCTTACGGCAACGAGGCCACGACAGACGATCGGAAGTCTGAATTGACTCATTCTTTTAGGCCACAGGATTCACGGCAACAGCAACAACATGAAGAGACACTGCCATCGTTGTCGATTCTGTTGTCATCTGTACGCTCGGAAGACATTACGAGTGGGTTGACGACAAGGCGGACGGTGACGCTGGCGCAAGCACGGTCAGAAGCACCGACGCGGGCACACCCCGGGCCTCCAGTTGGAGTGCACAACTTGCAGGTAGGGAGTCTCTGATGTCTTGATATACGAGGGAGGGTCACTGCTATTCCGACTTTGCCAGTGTTTTCTTGCACCGGCTTGATGTTCTTCATTTAATAAGTAGTATTATTCTTAGTCTGTCTTAACTAGCATTGAGTCCGAATCAAGGCACTGACTTTCTTAATCTGTACTGGGCGAATGGGTAAGTTCATAGAGAGCGACAACAGGACAATAATGGTAGCCACATAGTAAATCAAGTATATATCCTTGCCCTGCGTGGGAAAACCGACCTGGCAGGAACAGTCGGTAGTGCTCTCGGGCCCCATGTTCCGGCCTACTATTTATGGGTTCCACAAGGGGCACGCGTTTAACGCATTTACTAGCACTAACGAGGAACTGTGGTGACCCATGCCTTCGCAAAGAAATGTGGGTCTTATCACTGTAAGTGTGCCGCCTTTTGACTTGCTACTACAAGTAGGATTGCTCATCCTGTTCTCTCAAAAGCTGTCCGTGGTTGTTCTCGCTACTACCATATACAAGTTTAGTGCTAAGGTGAGGTGGCCTCCAAACTCTTAAACAAGATGTTCACCGTCGTGTATCAATGTCTTTAGAAACCTCATGCCGATGCTCAGAAGGGACACCGAGCGGAGAGGGTACCGGTCGAGGGCGGTTTGAAAGAGCTCTTGGCCGACGACGACCCAAGGAAGCCCGAGGATCCTATCATCGAGTATGTATGTCCTGCCTCGATGATGGCTTGAGATCTCATCATTCTCAGTATTATTGCCGTCCACGGCCTGGGCTCGAAGTACCCTAAAACTTGGATGAAAGACGACATAATGTGGCTCAAGGACTTTCTCCCAGACGACTTTCCTAAAGCCAGACTTTTGGCGTTTGTATATCCATCTGAACCCTTCGAGAACCCTGATTTCGTGGATTTGCGAGCCCTTGGCGGTAGCCTCCTGCGTAGTATAGTGAAGGATCGGTCATGGCAGTATACAAAGGCACGTGGTGGTCCACTTCACGCGGAATCGCCATTGACTCTGGATTTGTAGCGTCACCGTCCCCTAATCCTCATCGGTCATAGCTTCGGAGGCCTGGTAATTAAGAGAGTGTGTCATCCTCTCTACCTCGCCTTCCATCCCTGAAACCCTTTGTTTTGGTTGTTTAGGCGTTGGCCTTGAGCCAAGTTCCAAATCCCTTCGTCGAAGGTGACCGTGGCTACATCGCAGACGCTACTCGTGGTGTCTTGTTTCTCGGCACACCCCACTTTGGTTCCCAGTATGCTTTCGGGGGACTCTGGTGGGCTCGGCTGTTAGGAATATTTGGTGGGACATATACTGGGCTTCTGAGGACGCTGCAATTACTCTCTCCAGAGCTGCAGCATCTCAATCAAGATTTCCTCGCGATATCGGCCATACGCAATCTCCCGCAGCCCAACTTGGTTTGCTTTTATGAGACGAAAGGCTTGATGTTTGGGGTGAGTGTCTAGTTGCTATTACGGATGACAGTTCTAATAGGATGTTAGCCCGTAGTGCCAGAACGGTCGGCTTGCCTCTCGAACGCCACGCGGGTGGCTCTCAATGCCAACCATAAAGACATCAACAAGTTCTCCGTTCGCGAAGGTCCTTATGACGATGTCAAATACTGTCTGCAAAGAATTTATGATTCCGTGGTGGATACGGAATCCCCAATGGAAGAAGAAGGCCATTACATATTCGCTGTGAAGACGACTGCGCCGGAATTTGATCTGGTGGACTGCTATCCTAGCGATTTATGGATGATAGAAAGGGAAGTGATGCGCTTGTCTATGGGCGGTAGCGGAACTTCCGGGTGCATTATGTTTCAGAAGAAGACCAGCAGGGAGAGGTTTGCTGTGACGCTCGGGGTCCACAACTATGCGCCTTGGACGGACATTGCGACGAACTTCAGAGACGAGACTCCTCAAGAAATAAGAGACTCATATTACGGAAGCGGGAAGAGAAATACTTCAACCGTGTGTAGCGGAGCGCGTTGCATATCCAAGCCTCTCATGGCGGGGAGGTCTGTAGATCTGATTTTCGACCAGGAGACGGGTAAAAATCGATATCCTACGGAAGTTATTGTCAAATAGGTAGCGAGTACGATGGAAATTTGTACTGCTGTAGTTTTTCATTTTCTTCTTTTTGATTCCGGGTTCCTGTTTGTACTGACACTTCAAATTTGTATGTACGTATCTTGTATTTGCGTTTCATGGAGCTCGACGGTATCGCTTCGAAGGCCGCTGTTGAATTCGTAGCAAACCACGTACGATGACGCACTTGATGAGCAGACGTCTCGAGGTACCTATCTCTATTCTTTGAGTTTGCGCGCAGAGCAGGTTGATGCCGATGACCCCGACTCGTGGGAGTGGAGTATGGATGAATCAGACCAGGACGATCTGATCTTGAAGGCGGCGACATGGCATGGCACCGGAAGCACCGACGCGGGCACAACACTACAACTGGACAGCAATCTTTTGATGCCTTGATATACAAGGGTCACTACTATTCCGATTTTGTTTCTTGCACCGGCTTGATATTCTTAGTAACTAAATTATTCTTAACTACGAGTCCGAATCAAGGCACTGACTTTCCTTAATCGCGCGTTAATGGCCGTAGGCTAATCAAGGCATCTCAAGTCCAATTAAGGAATTTAGATTTCCGTGATGACTTGTGTACCTTTACCCTCTTGTGGTACATGTGAGTGTGCTAGATTACTAGTGTTTCCTGATCTCTTGCGCTTCTAAGGGTTTAAGGGTTTGTGAGTTGTACAATAGGTTCAAGGGCCCTGGCGTGCGTGTTCTTCTGAATTGAACAACCTCGGTACCACAGGTGCATGTGAAATCTCTACCTGCTGGTGATAGCAGTCGAAGGTTCTCCCCCAACCATGCAGATCAGTTTCGAGTCTGAGGGCTTTTCTCGGGTCACATGTTCCGGGAAAGGGCTAGACGCGCTTAACAGCGACTTCCATTGTCAGGGCATGGGAACGTGTATGTCAACGCTGACGAGGAACAGTCGTGACCCATGTCCTTGCAAAGGAATCTTGGTCTGATCGCTGTAAATGTCTCGTCACTTTCACTTGCTACTAAGATCACTCACCCAGTTCTCCAAAGCTGTCAGTAATTGTGCTCTCTATAGCCGCGGCTACGACACGCGGCTTCAGCGCTAAAGTGAGGCGACCCTGAAACTCTTGAACAAGAAGCTCACGACCGTATACCAATGCTTTCAGAAACCTCATGCTGTACCGGATGCCAAGAAGAAACGCCGCACAGAGAAAGCGTCGGTCGAAGGTGGTTTGAAAGAAGTGTTGGACGATGACGACCCAAGGAAGTTCGAGATACCAGTCGTGGAGTACGCACGTTCTGCCTTGTTTATGGCCTGATATCTAACTACTTTCAGTGTCATTGCCGTCCACGGTCTGGGCCCGAAGTACCCTGCAACTTGGACAAAAGACGATACGATGTGGCTGAAGGATTTCCTCCCAGACGATTTCCCTCACGCGAGAATTTTGGCATTTATAGATCGATCTGAAGCGTTCGAAAATCCTGATTTCATAGACTTGCGAGCCCTTGGCGGTAGCCTCCTGCGTAGCTTAGTGAGGGATCGGGAACACCTGGCTGCAAAGGCAGGTAGTGTCCACTTTGTGCCGAATCGTCACTAATGAGCCTGGGTTTGTAGCGCAAACGTCCGTTAATCTTCATCGGTCACGGCTTGGGTGGCTTGGTTATCAAGAGAGTGTGTCATTCTCTCAATTCCGCCTTGGCATCCCTAACGCCCGTTTTTTGCTACTCAGGCATTAGCCTTGAGCCAAGTTACAAATCCCTTCGTCGAAGGCGACCACAGCTACATCGCAGAAGCCACCCGCGGCATCCTGTTTCTCGGCACACCCCACTTTGATTTGCAGTATTCTTTCGGAGGGATGTTGTGGGCTCGGTTGTCGGGAACATATGGCGCAACATACACTGAACTTTTGAGGGCGATGCAGTTGCTCTCCCCCGAGCTGGAGTATCTCAATCAAGATTTCCTCGCAATACCGGCCATCCGCAAACTACCCAATCACGGCATGGTTTGCTTCTATGAGACAAAGGGCTTGTTTGGGGTGAGCGTCTAGTCACTATTACGATTGAGAGTCCTGACGGGATCTCAGCCCCTGGTAGAAGAACAGTCGGCCTGCCTCCAGAACGCCACGCGCCTGGCTCTGAATGCCGACCATGATGACATGAACAAGTTCTCCGATCGCAAAGGTCCCTATGACGATGTCAAATACTGCCTGCAGAGAATTTATGATCCCCTGGTGGAATCAGGAGTCCCAGAGGAAAACAAAGACTACTACATATTTCCCGTGAAGATAAACACACCGGGATTTGAAATTTCGGAGTCCTATCCTGACGATTTATGGGGCGTGGTAAAGGGAGTAATGCGGTTGTCGATGAGCGGCAGTGGGACTTCTGGGTGCGTTGTATTTCAGAGCAAGACAAGCGGGGAGAAATTTGCGGTGACGCTCGGGATCCACAACTGGGCCCCCTGGGCGGACATTGCGACGAACTTTGGAGACGAAACTCCACAAGAAATAAGAGACTCATATTATGGAAGCGGGAAGAGAAATACTTCGTCTGTGGTTGATGGATCACGTTACAGATCTAAGCCTCTTGCGGGGGGGAGGTCTGTACATTTGACTTATGACCAGGAGGTGGGTAAAAGCCGATATCCAACAGAAGTAGTGGTCAAATAGGTTGGTAATTATAATGAAAATTTTCTCTTCCTGTCTTGACATTTGTATGTATTTATATGTGCTTATGGTGCTGAAGTGTTTGTACTCATTGCTTATTATCTTCTCATTTTTGTGGGTTATTCTATGGTGTAAAGGCTGTGGCTGTGTACTATATATACCAAGTTGAAGATGGTAGGTCTGGTTGGCTTAGTGGATATGGCAGCCACTATAGTAGTAATAATACTAGTATCTGCCATGTTTTCAGAGGAGCAGACCTGTAATGTAACACATAACCACTCACCCATTGGAATACAATAAGTGCATATAATGTTTATTTATAATAATAACACCCCCATAATATTAATGAGGCTATCAGATGGGCAGCACACAGTGGGGCCTCATTTCACCTTATTAGAAAAATGTCCAAAATACTTATCAGGCTTATCTGGGCTTAATATGGTTTAAAACTTTAAATGTGGCTTAATAGTACATGTTTCTAAGCTAGATATATTTTAAGCCATGTTAAGCCAAAATAAGCTAGAATAAGCCCAGTAAGTTTTTTGAATATTTTTCTAATGGCTTGCCCTTTCTTTTTGGCTGAGTTATACTTTATTTTCTTTATTTTTATTTTTTATCTTACTTGTTTACCTACTTATATTTCATTTCCTTTCATATTTAGTGAGTTAATGGGCATTAGTAAATTCCAAAAAGTAAAGATCACGTAAATTTTCACATTGCATTGTCAGTCAATTCATTCATATTTGGAAATATCAATTATAAACAAATAGTGGAGAAAATTTTACATTATTTAGTTTTCAATGTAAATAGCTATAAATTCAAACTAAGAATGATTTGATATGCCTATAAGGAATTATATATAACTTGGAAAGACAAAACAAACTGGGAGAAAATATACATATATAGCTACTACTAGTACTACTTATTATTTTTCTTCTTTTTAATGGTTATGAAAAACTGAGCTTTGTCGTTATTATTTTAGAAAACTGGGCTTGCTTAATTTGTGACTGGAGAAGAAGTCAATAGGATGGATATTGATTGCTAAATATATTTTCAGACATACAAAAGTTGTTATTTGGTAAATTGTAGCGAAGCCAGAACCCATACCTGACCAGTTCTCAAGTGCTTATATCTTTTTTGAGGTATGTACTATATAGGCTAATTCCATACTAAGTCATATATTAGGTTTTTTTAAAATTTCTCATTGATGAGGCCATTGTTACAAAAGAATGCCCAGTAGTGAATCCTAGATGCAAATAAACAAGCACAGTATTATTAATGTTCTAGACAATATTGAATGTCAAAATATATGTATAGTTACTATAGCTTCAGTGCCTATCTAAAATATATAGAAGAAATAGAAATTTGTGCATTTCTAATTTAATAACTCTATTAATGAATATGTTTATATTAGTAAAAGGGCCAAAAAGTATAATATAATATATAATTACTTATATATAATAAATGGAGTAATATATATATAATGAATTAGTGACATAGTTATAGA
>QLOU01002190.1:0-13593 GCA_003313715.1 Russula abietina | reverse complement strand
ACAGTGGAAAAAGGTCCCACGACATGTTCTTTGTTCCCAAATAGTATTAGGGCAATGCAGTGGGCTTCCGTCAAATTTCAACTCCAAAGCGCTACTTTCGACCGGTGATAGCGTTTTTAAATGTCCCTATCAATATCTCCTACGTATGGGCGCTGTCAGGAGCATTCGTCTCGGTGTTCTTTCTTTGATTGTCGGCATACAGTAACCCGTTGGCCGTTGGGGATAGTTATGGGATTGGTCGGTTTACTGTAATATTAGACTCCGCCGACAATCAACAATCAGTCACAGTTTTTACAAGTTGCAAGACGTCTGGTATGATCCCCGTCTTGGTCCGAACCTGAGTTTATTTATTTATATTTTTCAGGAGAGGTCGCTGATATCTTACGGTAGGTACTATAAGGTAGTGGTGATCACAAACAACACCTTTATCCGACTCGTTGCGCGATGTTTTCGCCTTCGTCCGGGCCTCCGCCGGTCGCAATTGCGGGTAGCCGATGATGGACTCTTCCAGTACATTTTCAGAATCTAGCGACGAGTATCAGTAACCGTGGCTACAACACCACAGCCCACCTTTCTTACGGAGTACCACGGCATGTACAAGCTCTATTTGAAGTTCACAACGATCTACTTGCAGGCAATATGCCACTTTATGGGGAGCAACGCATCATTTTGACCATGGATCGCTAGATTTATTCCTTGTTGCCTTTTTTTATGCCGCAAGACGAAGTTACGAACAATACATTTCCAGGAGTACGTTAGTACAGGGTACTGGCTGTTGTATGCTAATTTTGTTGGTATCTGAGGGAACAGTGATTGAGAGATCGGGTGTTCGAGTTGGGTGAATGGGGGTCGTTCGAGGATTAGATATCTTTCTCTCTGCTTAGGGGTGGTTGTTGAGTAGAAGCGGTGTGGGATTACTTACATTGATGCGCTAACTACAGAACTTCCTTTCCTGATGCGTCACGACGTGGCTCTGTTCTTGGAAGGTTTTGTTTGTTGGGAAGGGGAAGATGTATATAACGTGTTTACTGGCCTTGTAGTTCCCATGGGTCCAGATGGTAACTTCATTGATCATCCAGCTTGATAACGTGCACAACTCATGGTTATCAACTGAGTTTGTATCGGTAGGTGTTGGGCGTAGGGGGCGTACTACTAGTAGTACTAGCTAGCAACTCAATTTTTGATGCATCCCCCCAGCTACTATTAGCCCACATCGTCAAAATTCCGCTGACAGAGCCGAACGATAGCTTGGTGGGCGATCGTATGGATTCTCCGGTGGATCTGCTGGTGATTTCCCCGGAATTCGTATCTTGCAATGAACTGCCTCCACATGTAGCGCATGACCGACGTCTTCTTGGGCGCCTACGCATGAGAAGGTACGAGACTCGGAAGAGAGAAGAGTTTCATAGCAACAACGTGCCATCGTGCGTATACACAGGCATCAAACTACGAAACACAAAGAAAAACAATGTGAGCATTTGCGTTAATAGGTCCAAAGTAGGTTGCACCCATAACAACGTACCAAAGACGGTATGGTAGGCAGAAAATACAATATTCTGCACTGCTTCTCATGCATCATCCGCAAACGATAAGCCCACTCGGGGTTTCTTCTTCACCTTTTTGGATTTTGACGCAGATGCTGCCCCGCCGCTGCCCCCATCCTCGTCCTCACCGCCAACGACCTTCCGCTTGGCCGCCGTATGTCTGGACTTGGAAGACAGCCCGGGGCCGGAAGAAGAGGAAGAAAACGAAAGGCCTTTCTTCTCCTTGGCGTCCTGTTTCCTCGCTTCGCCTGATTTGGAGTCCTTCGCGTCACCCAATGCCATTGCTGCCGATGGATCAGGCAGAGGAGGAAGGCCCTTCGCTTGAATATTAGGAATGAAGAAGAAATTATTGAATATTTGACAATCCCCGGAATGAGATGGTTCGGGCCAGTCGGTTGTGTTAAAACCTCAACTCACCTTTGCGCTTCTCGTTCTCGACATCTCGCGCGCTGAGATGTTTTCCTTCCTTCAATACTACGACTTGAGGTGCCTCGTCGTCTCTGTCCTCGTCTCCGCTCCCGGGATCGCTCGCAGGACGCTCTGGGATGGGAGGCCGACGTGGTATAGGCGGCCGGCCCGAACCGTCATCCTCGAATTCCAGATTCTCGTCACTATCATCGCCTGGAAACCCGGAGACACGGCTCTGAAGCTTGCGCAAGAAAGCAGGGGTGTGTTGTGAGTAGGAGAGGCGAGCAGAAAGCTGGTGTTTTGTTGGCTCTTTGGGAGCCATTGACGGTCAACAACTTTGTTGGTCGGGTAATACTCGGGCCGGGTACATGGCCTACACGCTGTTGTTACAATGCCCAAACTAACATCTACATGTATCATACTGTATACATCTCTAACCTTATTTTTCCCAACACGACTGCTGCTCAAAGTATTCCTCGCCTTTTACCACGCATGATTTAGTGAGAAAGCGTCTTGATCTGGACAATAATCGCTATGGGAAAATAGTAAATGTTACGTATAAACAAAACACAAAATGAACAACGTACACTGCGGGTCGAGGCCTTGGTATGGGATCTGCTCTTGCAAACCACCGCAACCTGAAGTAAAGTTTCAGTCGAGAGTATACAGTTGTAAGTGCAAATAACACATACCTTCTTTGTTTGTGCCCATATAACCATACTTGGGTGTGAGCTGACGCTCGAGAAGCCAAGTGCCATACTTCGAACCAAGCTGCGGAAACACTTCAAGACAGGTACGGTGCCAGAGAACAACCTATACATACCCCGGTCTTCCGGTTAAGGGACTCAACAACAAGCACGAACGGGCTCGAGCCGGTTTTCTTGATGGTCTGTGTGTGATACATCGGCGATCAACCAGTCAATTGACACGGATATGTGCGCACCTGCTCGTCAACGAGATTGAGCGTAGGTTTGTTGACAAGTCCCACATCCAGGCCCTCCTGACGGACACGAAGTACCGCATCATAACTACGATACAACATCTCGCCGTACGAGACGACGTATCCTTTTGTGCCCTCAAGAATAACCTCATCTTTACCAGGCACAAACTCATAGCCATCGCCGAAGAGTCTACCGTCTGAGTTTGGCCTGAGGATATACGGTACCTTCGAACGCGTTGAGAAAATGAAGCGCACGCCACGCTCAAAGAAGACACGCTTGATGATTGCCTTCATTTGCAGAGCGTCTGCGGGGAAGTACAGCCAGGACTGTACATCATCCAGGCCATTGTCGGCGAATAACGAGTTGACACCAAAGTGGCAAGTGTTGTCGGCCATTTCATCAACTTCGAAGCGTTATCTATAGTACGTCGGACGCATGGCAAGTGACGCACCACCAGAGTGTGAAAAATGGCACAATACATTGCAGTTGTTCAAGCGCGCCATGGTGATTTCAGAAACGACCATCTCAAGAAAGGCAGAGAAGGTGGAAAAGACGCCAAACTTGTCAGGTTCAAAACCAAAGCCTGCTGCAGCGGAGAAGTTTCCGCGTTCCATGATTCCAGAGGGAACAAACACTTCGGGATGTCTTTGGTGGATCACCTTCAAACCAGTCGAACCCTCCAGATCGCCTGCACAAGTCAGGGTCTCAACACCAAATAGGATATACGGGTTAGAATGATACGAACTGTCAATGACCATGACCTTCCGTGCGGCCTCTTCTCTCGACAGTCCATCAAGCACATCGCTCACGCCTTCGCCGAATACAACGCGATTCGCATTGAGCTCACGTGTTGAACCAAGGTACAAATATGGGACCGAAGAAGGCTTGATATTTACGAGAATGTTCTCAATCGTGGCATATGCATCTGGACTGTAACCGCGATGCTTGAAATACGCAAGTGCGGCCTTGACTGGGATCACGTCATGACCGTGTGTGGTTCCCTCGATCTCAGGCACACCCGGAGCCATGACGCGCTTCAACACGACTGTTTGCAAGCGTTGGCAAAGATAATGAAGGGTTACAAGGGAGGGTGGGACTCACTTGCCACAGGGCCTTGGTGTGTGATCACTCTTGCAAATGCAGCCCAAAGAGCATCGATATCTTCACCTTGGGCAGTGACCACCTCGAGGCCGTGGCCGACAAGAGTCTTATGCACATCATAGCCTTTCAAATACTCGGACGGATGCCCAGCGATAGTGACGTTATTGTCGTCGATGATGATCTTCACGTTGAGATTCTGTGCAACCGCGAGTCGAGCCGCCTCTGCGTCGTTGCCTTCCTGTTGCGAGCCATCCGAACCAAGACAGAAGATCGTCTTGTCGCGGTTCGCAAGTGAGATACCATTGACCAAGGGCCACATATGCCCGAGGCGCCCAGAAGAGAATTTGATACCTGGCGTGAGACCGAGCTCCGGGTGACCCGGGAGCTTCGAGTTGGCTGCGCGATATTGTAGGAGGTGATCTAAAGGGAGGTGACCTTCCAGTGCCGAGAGGAGGTACTGTGTAGCAACGCGATGGCCTAGACAAGTAGATGATTGAGCAGAAGAAAAGACGCTGCATAAGGAGAATCACAGACCAGCCTCATCGAATACGATAGGGTAGTACTTGTCGGATGCTTCAAAGAGGGCGAGAAGGATACATAGCTCAGGCACGGTATCGTAGGCACCGCCTAGTTAGAATGTAAAGGTATGTAAGGGGGAAGGGCCGGGCAAATCTCAGTAAGAATCAAGAGAGATCCGACCCATGAAAAGGCCGATGAATCAGATATACTGACCTGTGTGCCCACTCACACCCCGAGCGGCACCCGTGGCGGTAAAGAGGACGATAACGTCGCGCAAAAGCTGGATATTATGCTTCAATGTCTGCCTCTGCTCTGCAGTAAGCTGAGGGTTGGCAGGATCGAGTTTCAGCCTATGTGCGAGATAAGCGAGAGAGGAACCGAAACAAAGATGGCCGCAACTTTTTATACTGCTTGAGGTCGATAGGGAAGTTGACCATGGTGGCTTGCAATCAAGTCTCGAGTCTCGGGCTTTCGGGTGGAAGCCTGAGCTCAGGCTCTTATAATGATCTGGTGCCATCACTCTCGGGCCGATTGGGGCGTATTCTCGGCATTCCACTGATGGCCATCTCAACTCCCAACGCTCTCATCGTGTTCTCGAAGCAAATAGTTTCACTGTGGAAACAACATCAAGGTATCCCATGCAAGAAGGTAAACTAAATCCCTTTCACAGACCCTATTTGCGAGGTCTACTCAAACAAAGGTATCGCATCACATTGCATAACAATGTATAAAACTGTTATTAATTGATACCATCATATGCAGATTTGCGGGAAGGTAAAAGAAGACCAGGCCGCCGGCGCCCGAACAATCGACATGAAGCCAGCCATGAAAAGAATTGAAAGGGTATAATATGGCCGTTCAAGGCACCAAGGCGTGGTCTAATCGCACCATGGCAAATCCGTCGGTTTTGCCGGATATGCCGTCGTGGGTATCGCGGAAGCCGGAATCGTACCAGAGGGGAGTGGAGGGGCAACACCAGTGGAGGCCACGCATAGTACCTATGAAGTGTAAAATTTCCCATCACGTCGATAATCTAAGTACACATACCTCTCCAACGTACATGTTGTCGCACTTCGGATGCAGCTGCGGGTTGTTGTGATAAAGAACCGCAAGGTCAACATTATGGGCAGCGGCCACTTCGTCACACGTATCGTTTGGTTGGACTACATAAGTATCGGTGCAATCATCGCCGGCTGTCCCCAAGCACAAGGGTTGTCCTGGCATCAAATTCGAGCAATCCTCGTTGATGCTGGGATTCAAAACTGCAAGTTGATACCTACAGAAAGGTTAGCGGATGCTCGATTATGAGGTTGAGTACGCACGTGGAAACGTGTTGAGCCGCGGAAATCCCATCGCAAATATCACCCTCTTTGACGGTATACGTGCGCGTGCATTGCTGGTTCTGAGCAAAAACTGCCATCGTTTCGGATGAATGGGAAAGTGATCGGAGAAAATTAGATAGCTTACCAGACGTGACCAGAGAGGAAAAAATCAAGGCAACGAAGGAGGAAAGAATCATTTTTACGAATGTGGACGAGGTTTTAAAAAGAATGTGATCAAAACGAATGAATGCAATTGGCGTGTTCGGCCAATAGCTTAAGCAAACACGGACGGAGGTGGGAAAAGGTTGGATGGAGTCACTGCCCACGTTTTGGCACAATATATAATTGGATCATGTGTCACGTGCACGTTCTCTCCTTTGTCGTCTTGACAACTTTTTATTTCTTTTCATTTCAGCGGCATCGCTGCACATACAGTACATATCCTTCCCTGACGGCCAGGAACAACACGAGCGCCATGGCTCCTTTCCCATACAAAGGTGTTTCTACATGCTGGACATGCAGTATGTTTTCGGTCAAAATTTGCACGATTTCTGGGCGCTGGATTGTTCTTTGGTATCCAGGCAGACAAATTGTTGGTTTAATTAAACCCGCGCACGAGGCCGCCGAGGCGGCTCAAACCCATTCTCGCCTAACTCCAATTATCCTCGGCTCCCACGGTCTTCTACAATTGCGCAACTCTGAGCCCGAGGCTCCGCGCTGTCCCCGTTCGCGAGTTTTATCGGTTGAGAGAGTGCAGTACAGTATGCCACGGACACTCTGCATATGCGGCATTACTTACCTTACGTACAATAACGGGCGATCATCAAATCGATCATTGCCGACATCAAACGGCTACCGTACCGTATTCCGTGCGCCGACGAACTTTTGGCGGTTGCCTCAGAAAATGTGCCTGGCTGCTGCCTGGCGCTGGCAAAAGATTCCGTTGCCGCTTTACTGTATTCATCGGCTGAGCCGCCTCGAGTACGAACTGGAGAAATCTGCAAGTAGTACTGTACTGTATCACTCAGATGCCTCACTCTGTATCAAGCTGTCTAGCATGTCAAGGACCGCCGAGGTGCGTCAAAGATGTCTTTTCGATGATCTCCGTCACCACAGTGAGTCAGCAGAATTTGTCACACTTGCGCACTGAGAGTACAAGTACTTGGTCAACCTGTGAGGATTTGGCTTTTTATTTCAGATGAACGGTGGATTTATAGCTTCGATGCGTTTCACGACACGTTATAATACAGTTGTTTGATCCCATCAAGTACGGGAGACGGTGGGTGGTCCACCAGTAGAGTTGCCTTTTCCATGTTTACTTGCTTCTCAAACAATAAATAGGCAATATCGCTAACAACTCGTACAAGTCACTCATTAGTTATCTCCATGGCGCAGGCTTCAAGGTGGACTTCATGATGTCCTAATCGCGTAATCCCCCACCAAGTGGCACTAACGTATAACTCGATTGCGGCGGCTCAACCATTTTTCCCAATTCTCAAACGCTGTCCGAGTCCTCGGAAGAAAGATCGTGGAGCCTATTAACTCGTATAAATTTGGCTTGAGAACACTCTCCCGTTCAGCGACGCTCCCATGTATCCTAAGCTTTGTTTGGGCAGGGCGTTACAATATACTCGGGCCAGAACCCAAACTCGCTCACCTTTTCCCTCTTGCGCTCGTCAAACTCATAATATCACGGCCCAGAGCTCGTACATTACTAAACCGACAGAGAAAGATCCCTATCAATATCAAGTTGGTTTCGGAAACCGTTTTGCAAGCGAGGCCGTGTAAGCCCACTTTTCATATGCATCTTAGCCGTCACAAGTCTCGCTAAATGATGGGCGACACAGGCCGGGCGCACTCCCGGATGCGCAGAATTGTCCACAGAAGGTTAAATATGGCCTATATATCGAGGCGGTACGCGATCCGTTGTTTATGAACTGCCATTATCATATAAATAGAACGCAGATGACAGGGAGTTCATTCATTGCGCCCCGTGCTGAGAGCAAGACGGCGTACGTTAGCCCTCATGATGTATACTTGTGAGACTGACAACGTTTTAGCTGGCTATATCGTATCCGACCATCAGTGGCGCATCAGGGATTCGCTCCACTTGGAGTTAATCCGGATGTAAATTTTTCTGCTTCTTCCCAATCTCAATTCTTCTACTAGTAAATTGTTCGCACACAGTTGGAAGCCGATTTCTCGCTCGCCAATCCCCGCGTTCAAGTCTCTCCAACGCAGCTCGCATGGCATCCGTTCGCTGTCCCTATGGAAGGTTCAGGCATCGACTTTGTGCGCGGACTGAAGACGCTGTGTGGTGCCGGTTCGCCTGTCCTGCGAGAAGGACTGGCCATCCATATTTATGCGGCTGACAAGAGCATGGAGAACGAAGCGTTCTGCAACAACGATGGTCACATGTTAATTCTTCCACAGCAGGGCAGATTGGACATCCAGACCGAATATGGGAGGTGAGACGCAATTCGTGGTGAGCTTCTCTGCTGAACGCCCGGAGCTGATTGAGATTACCAAAGGATGATGGTGCGCCCAGGAGAGCTCGTGGTAATTCAGCGCGGGATAAGGTTCAAGGTAACTCTCCCAGATGGCCCAGTCCGAGGATGTAGGTCATACCAGGATGCACGATAGTATGCCATAACTATAATACACAGACATCCAAGAAATCTTCGGTTCACAATTTGAATTGCCTGAACTCGGCCCCTTGGGTTCTCATGGCCTTGCAAATCCACGCGACTTTGAGTCCCCGGTTGCCAGCTTCGAAGTCGATCAGTCACCCTGGGAGAGTACGTGTTGATTCTCACCGAAGCTATGTGCCTATTCTTACATTATTTTCATACGCAGTTGTCTACAAGTGCGTCATGACGAAAAGCCCCTAGGGATGTACTAGTAGCTAATTGGCGAGGTGCAGACTTGGAGGACGACTGTTCTCTTGCAAACAGGATCACACGCCGTTCGATGTCGTTGCCTGGCACGGGACGTTCGTTGCTCTGATTTTCCCTGTGCTGTGCTTTCTCCCTGCTTACTTTTAACACCCCAGCTATGTACCCTATAAATACGCGTTGGAGAAGTTTGTGAACGTTGGCAGCATCTCCAAAGATCACATCGATCCTTCCATCTTCTGCGTGTTGACAGCGAAGTCGAAGATACCCCACCACCCTCTAGTGGACCTTTTGATCTTCAGCCCGAGATGGGATGTCGCGAATCATACTTTCCGGCCGCCGTACTATCATCGGAATAGTTCGACAGAATTTATGGGCCTTCTGTATGGAAACTATGGAGGCCGCAGCGATGGTTTCCAGCCAGGTGGCGCAAGCTACGAAACTGGGTTCTGCCCACATGGCGGTAGGCACCCTTTTTCTATTTGGGAGTTGACTAGTACTGACGGGTCCTGATTAGTCTCATACGACGAATTCAAAAAGGCCACAGAAGCGGATTTGACTCCAATGCGTATTCACGAAGGTACCATCGGTGTGTATTGAGTTGAAAAGACGTTTCCTCATTTGAGTCCTGATATACCTGATACCCCAAATTTCGCACACAGCGTTCATGTTTGAGTCGAGTCTAATGCTTCCCCTCACGGAGTACGCGACTAAACGCTCAGGTGTACTGCACGGTGGGTCGAATTTGGCTTGAATCCTCGTCATGTTGGGGTTGACATTGCGAGTCATCAGAGCACGAACCACAGATGTGGGATGGTCTACGTGCTCAGTTCATAGATCGCCACCTCGACGAGGTGAATGCCGAGTTGAGCAAGATCGGCGGAGAAGGGATCAAAATGAAGGCTACTAATTAGTACTAAAACAGCGGCTGTGGGGTAGTCTACCTGAAGTTGTATCAGCGAGAGCTCCATATAAAAATGTAGGTCTCGGACGCATCGAGCTCGAGCTAGCTTCAGGCCGCTGCCCGTGACCACTCTTCAGGAGATCCGATTGGAGAATATACGGCTTACTCGGCTCACTGCTTTTCCAAAAAAAACATCGCAGAAGTCTGTTGAAGTCCACGACTCCTCATGGCGCGGTTGTGAGTGGCATCGAGCGGATCAATCTGAGGTTGGAAGTGTGTTGCAATCATGTTCATCAAGAAATGGCACATGGTTGATAACTCAGTTCCAACTATTGACGTGAACTACGGTGACATCAATCTGTGAAATCGCTCGAGCCCTCGTGTGAGCCACAAGCATACCCTGCACATCGCTCGGCGATTGTTCTTTTCTATAGAACACTGAGATGATCATGACAGCCGCGGATGGATAGAACCGAACACCGTTACGCTTGTTCCGTCTCTGTATGACACGAGCTTGTCCATTGTCGTCAAGTGTTATCATGTTATCGTTCATAATTAAATGGAGTTCACTTGTCGTTTTCGTGTTGCAATAGATAACCACATAGCTCAGACTCATTAAATCTGATGATTCTTTTCGGACCGATACGTCTCATACAATATACGCCGGTTATCTAACTAGCACCTGAATCCCAAGTTACAGCTACAGTACAGTACATGTTCTCTGGACATTACGCGGGCCCGGCCCCTAGCCTTACACTCACGCTCACTGGCACGTGAACAGCAACTGCCGTGAGGCACGTTCCAAAGAACCAGAGAAGTTCATGGACGTCGAGCACATGTCAAGCAACTACATCAAAGCCGTCTACCTTCCGCACCTTGACTGCAAGGTTGAGGTCACCAACCACTCGTAATGTGTGGATTACATCCGGAGCTAGATATCGCCGGACCCGACCTGCAAAATTGGGGTTCTACTTTGCGTCAAGGGACTCATTAGAAATCAGTGTCACGGAGTAAAAAAAATAGTCTTAGAAGATGATATAGTCAACAGATCCGGTATTTTTTATCCCAGTCCTAACACCGCTGCACGAAAGTCGCAAAATTTGGGATGTAAGCCATTCCGGACGAAGGTCAAATTTGATCAATTTGATCGGTTACACGAAGTGTCTTGATGGGTCATGCGATAACACCCCTTAAATGCCTGTAATTATTTTTTTTACTGCGGAAAAGGTCTGTGGTCAGCAAGGGTTGTAAAAATCCAAGGAGAAAAGGAGAAAGTTCAGAGAACCGAGCTCGACAGAAACATTCGGACGGCACTTCCTAAATTGTCGGCATGAATCATCCCGATGGACAGGAAAGTTGGCTAGAATGAAAGAGGGAGAACGCACCTGGTGGAATAATTTGACGGGAGGAGAGGAACAAGATTATAATTATAAGCTGAGAGGGAAATTTCAACTCCGTCTGGAGTAATTTCAGATAATATCATTCCATTTCGATAATCCCATTTCGCCCCCCAATAACTCTTTCCCCCTTTCCTGTCTCCCCTTCCCATTTCCTCCCCAGACCAAGGGGAGTTCTCCATGCCGCATTGATCACTCAGAAACACTTTTCTCGGAGCTGTAATTCTTGTGTTGCCAGAATAAAAGTGGTGGGTATTCCCATTTGGATTTCGTCATGGGCGCGGGTGCTGATGGGGGTTACTACAACTAAAAAAATTATTCATTCCCTCGTTTTCTTATTTTTTTTTGACTTGCCAACACACCTTGTCTTTTGCCGTCGTCTTCAACATCATCTTACCATGATTGGCTCATTACTTTATACCCCAGATTGTATTTTTCCATGGACACCCTGGCGAGCACCTTGACGGCACAACCCCCGCCGTCTGTCCCGCCGGCCCCGGGGGCTGATGCAAATCCAACCAATGGTGCTCTCGCCCCGGCGGTCGAGGCGAACGTTCCCCCCCTCTCACCACTAAAACGTGGCCCCGGCCGTCCCAAGGGAAGCGGCGTCAAGAAGCATCTCGACCCGAACACACCGACCCCACCAAAGCGACCAGTTGGACGTCCCCGCAAGGACGGTCTCCCTGCTGGTTCTGTACCGCGTGGCACGCCCACGTCTGCTTCTCGCAAGCGCAAAGTTGCCGCACCGGGTGATTTTGCTACGCCCTCCGCAGACAATGGTGCTCATCAAACACCTGCACCAACCTCCTCCGCGCAGCCGTTTTCAGGCTCGGTGCGTTTCCTGGCGGCATTGAAAAGAGATAACCCATCGATCCCTCACTTTCAGCCCGCCTATAGCAACTACACCTACCCAACCCCATCCACTCCTGTGCCCCAACAACCATGGAACACAACGTACAGCACCTTGTCGGCCGCACTCCAGTACAAACCGACTGAGGCCACCGCTTCTCCCCAGAAGACTATACCGGCTGCAGCCGTCGATCCAGTACTCCATGATGATTGGCCAGAGTTGCTTCGTACGGACGCTAACACACTACTCCAGAGCCTTGTCTCCTCTCTTCAAACGCCCAACCCTGTATCTCGTGTTGGAATGAATGTGGAAGACACATTCAAGTTTCATATCAATTCGCTAACACCCCAAGAAGGCGCTGGCCCCATTCCCCAGTTGTATTCATTCCTCAAGACTTTCTGGTTACCGTGGTCCCCGGCTTATTTCACGCTTACTGCGTCGTCATTCACATCGCCCACAGCGCCCGAGCACCGCTTCTTTTTTTGGGACCCCCTCCCTTTAGTGTTCAACGGCATCGCCTGCCCATTCTGCGCCGTGCCGCTCCTAAATCGCGGTTGTATCCGATCCGCCCCAACCAAGGTTTATGATCTCGGCAAGCCATTCTACCTCATCGGCTGCGAGTATGCCTGCAATAACATGCAATGCAAGGGGCGTGCTGGCACGGACGGGCGCCGCTTTGCCAGCACGGACCCCGTAGTGATCCGCGCACTTCCTCCCGTGCTCCGTGACGAATTGCCCGTCACTTTGCTCGCCGGTGGAGCCGCTGATCCGCAGTCATGGAATTGGCAACCGATCGGTGTTTCTAAAGCGTTGTGGGCTGTCGCCGTGGGCTGTATAGGAGAGGGCCTGGGCAAGGAGGCCACGTTGCGTGTAGTACGCGCAGCGCAGCAGAGCTTTCCGGTCACCGCGGTATCGAAAGACGACGGTTCCGCAGAAGAGGACGTGGAAGAGATGGAGTTGCACCCACCAGATTCGATGCACGTTGATGAACCGGCTCACGACACCCCCGAGGTTCGTAAGCTCTACTATGGCGTATCGTGGGCGCTGAAGCTTCCCGCAGGAGGGGACGTATGCGGGGACCTGGAAAGCCCACCCGGCGCCAGTTACCCCACAGCCTGAGCAAAGCACATCCTCTGCGGCTGCCGCACCACCCACGGCCACCCATGTGTCATCGCATCCGCATTCTCACACCCACGCGCCTGTGCCCGCACCATTCGGTTACCCGCAGGGTGCGCCCTACATGCCGTATGTGTATGGCCCTTATCCGATACCCCACCAGCCACTGCCTGAGGCTGCTAACGGTGGTTCTAAAGAGAGCCAAGTTAAACGGATCCGGCACTGTGTCAAGTGCGGCTCCAAGGATTGCAAGGGCAAAGGCGGACGGACCTTTTGCACGAATGCTTGTCAGGACTGCGGGGAGATGGAGTGCAAAGGGAGGAACAGTAAGCGCCCAGACAAAACTTGTCGGGATGCGTGGCCATGAACCGCATTGTTTTGTGGGCTTTCGGGGTGGTAATGGGTGGAGGGAGGGATGTGTACTGCGTTTATATATGAACCTCCTTTCTGGCTAGTTTCGACTATGATGTAAGGTACTAAGGTATGTGCAGTCTCGTCATGGTGACAGAGCTGCCTGTTCTCGTTTTCAATTATTTCAATTCAGGTGTGAACTACTGTACATAATAACTAGCTCGTTGAAATCTCCGTGTTGATGGC
>QLOU01002181.1:0-14539 GCA_003313715.1 Russula abietina | reverse complement strand
GTGCCTGTTTGGTCGACGTAAGCCACCTGCATACTTCTCTCACGCTCGGTGGCGCGCTCGCGTATTCCCAACCACCGACGCCGGTCCTGTCGAATCTGTCCTGGAACATGTTTCTGTCTGCGGCAGATGCGTTCTTTGCAAGTGGTGCTGTAGTCGATGATGGCTCCCACTCCTCCAGGGTACTGAGCCCATCTCCTTTTTCGAGGCGATAAACCAGACCTGCGAACTCCCAGGGCCTTTCGGGCACGTCCTTTGCCCTCGAGTAGTGCGGGTCTTGATATATTTTGTTTGGGAGACCATGAGATTCTAAACTAGATAACAACTCAGATGCTGGAGGAGGTATGATGGCATAGACGAATGCATTCTTGATCTTCTTTTTGGCTTGAGTAGAAAAGGCACGCGGTCCCTGGGTGCCAAAGAGAATTTCGTTCTTAACAGAGGTGCTGGGGAAAAGGCCACGCCTTGGCGTCAAGTTCTGGGACTTTAGCGCATTTGCAATTTTTCGTCTCTTCATTGGCCTCCGTTCGCCACCATCAAGCCATGCTTTTGTGACAGCTTCGGTACTCTCGTCGACTTCAGGGAGTGAGTGAGTAATACTTGAATCAATATTACTGGTTTCATGCGCGTGAGGGAACTTGACTGCAGTATCAGAAGTATCTATTTCCTCCTCCGATCCCGAAGACGTAGGCTGGAAAAAGTGTCCAGTGACTTCAGGTGACCGAGATCTGGTCCTGCGATAAAATCGAATGTTAATAACCAGTTGTCTATGCGCTGGGTGAAGATACCAACGAAAACTTACAATCGTTTGCTTGCAGCCTCTAGCGTGACTTTGGAATTCACATGGTCTTCCTGAATTGCCAGTCTTTCTGCTTCTGTCCATTGATATGGTGTATAATAGGGCCTCCTTGAATTCACCTATTATTAACTATGATCCTGAGGCTCTGGCAATCTTACCCATGCGTAGTTTGAACCTGTCTGCTAGGAAGGACAGGTGTTTTGTTAGGCGATACGGGGAGACTTCGTTGGTGGCAGCGATCAGCTCGACTCCAGTAGTCTGGTTATATGCTCACTCAGTCGGTGCCTCGAGAAATGTTCTACGTCTTTTGCGAGGAGTCACTGATCTTTCCTTATTTGTCTGCTGTGACGGAAATGGTGTCGTACTATGCTCGTAAGAAATGGGACATGATATGGCGAAGGACACATCGTACTTGTGAGGTCTCTGGGATGGTTGGGGCGTCCCACGATGAGAATTCTCGTCTATCTGAACGTCGCTGAGAGCATCAGTATCTTGGTCCTCGTCCGTCAAATGATCTTTGTCATCATTTCCGAGATTTGGTTCTGGTGCATCGCCTGGTTCTTCAAGGGAAGACAGCTCTTGGCTAGAAAGCAAAACTTCATCAACTTCGACAGAGCTTCGACTGACTGGCTCGACATCTTGTCGAGAAGATCCGTTCGAACCCGCATAAGGATTCTGCTCCTGTGCTCCGCGAGTAGGTTTCCAGACGCGATAATTGGTTTCCCAGAGTGCTTCCACACTCTCAAAGGTGGTCATGATCCATCTCTCCCAGCTGGAATCGCTAACTTCGAGTTTCGAACCTCGGTCCTTTTCTATCCTCTGCCTGAGTTGGTCCCACCAGCCGGCCTCAGCCGCCCATCCCCCGCCCTTTTCTCGAGAATTTGCGCTTGGGTCTTGTGGTAGATCAGGCGATGGAGGAAGCCCCGCCGCTGCGCGGCGACGACGTTCATCATCCCAGAGCTCGCGTACTCCGATAACCAAGGGTTCAGATGACGATGGAGGTTGTGGAATGACGAGCTTGTGATGCAGGTGTCGTGCAGAGACATTGCGGCGATTCATGATGAGAGGAGCTATTGTGTCGAACTCAAGCGCCATCCGAGATTGGCGAAAGTAAACAGACGGCTTAAAGGGAGGACCACACGTTAGGGCCACCGCGTCGCCATCTAACCCACGTTGCCAAACATCTTCCAACTGGATCCACCCACAGCCATAAAGGCCATAATCACAGAGAAATTGAAGGACATAGCTCAAATGGCTTTCGAAAGTGTGGAAGGGTGTCCCCATGACAGAACCTGACTGCATGATGGCTACCGCTCGACTCACCAGCGCGGGGTCGACGATGTGAATTTTCAGGAATGGTGAGTAGCTGGAGTTGAACCCATAAAAGTGAATTCCCTTGACCAAAATCACGGCGCGGACATAACGCGACCGTGGTGATTGGGGGTCACGTTTGAGAGAGACAGCGATAGCATAGTTGAGCGAATCAGTCAACCGGGCGATATATCGCCTCACTAAGGGACTGATCAACTCGACGAGGTCTAAAACACCCAATGCTTTGCTCACCACTGCCCGGGCTTATTTTCCCGGTGTATTCCACGAAAAAGTAAGGATAAACTTGATGAATGTGAAGGCAACATTTCTTTCCCACAGAAGAGGCACCATAGATGCGAAGGACAGGAACTTTCGGCAGACAGCTATTGTCGAGGCTGTTCGGGGCGTCGAGGGAGTAATCAATCTGAGTTATATGGACCTCCAGTGCAGGTGGGTCCATTGAACTTGAAGGGGAAAGATAAGTCGGGTAAGGCCAGTACGTATTCGGCCGCGGTGCACTAATATTGACCTTCGAATAGTAATAATACACGTTTTCTCCGATTTTATCTTAATCACTCCACTACAAGTACCTGTTGCCCTATCCATTTCTCCCCAGGAGACAGTCGCTTGAACCCCCGTACGTATCCAGGTTCAACACATACAAACCGTTCCCTGCAAAGTAGCATTATGAACAAGTCAGCAAGGCAAGAGTAGCAACACATACCATCCATTCTCCTCCATATCTCCTATCTTGCCGCCGACTTCGGCCTGAGGGTTCCAAACAGTCAACGTCGTGAAGCCGTGAAGTTTGAGCTCCACAGCGCCACCGGGCCAAGACACATCGATTTTAGGTGGGACATCCTCATAAATAGAATCCGTGAGCGAGCGCACGTCAACCGCGCTACGTCTCTCCTCTTTCAGTGCATTCTTCGCATTCAATGACTTCTCTGTCTTATCGATGTAGTGTTTTCCAAGCAAAGGGGAGATAGTGACGTCGTTTGCTGGCGCACGAATATAAGTGTGCAGCAAGGCCTGGAAATCCAATGCCTCCGAAGTGGAAGGATTCGATACATGGATATCTGTGCTGAGCTCATGCGCGGCCAGAGTGACGACATAAGACAGCTGGAAGTCTTTGGTGTAGAGCTTGGAGATGTTGGAGTTCGGTTGCAGGGCTGTACCGGTGATTGTTAGCTCAGAATTGACGGACAAGTGACCCGTGCTCACTCAACCTGACAGATACCCCGGCGTCGTTATCCATTATGACGCTGTCGAAGGCCCAGACTTCGATTCGAGCAAAACCATGTTGTGGCAGCTTGGAGTGGTCGGGATGTTCAGGGGGGCCAAAGCACGGGAAGACGACAGGAATTCCTCCGCGTACAGCCTTTGAACCATCAAGGACAGCCTTCGAAGACAAAAACAGCCGTTCGATTGGTTCTCCTGAGCCCCTTTTCTCTGGTGCTTTCCAGGACGTTACGGTAGCGCCAAAGAGAAGAATCTCGGCAGTGGCGCCCTAGGGATATTTTAGCTTTAGCGAGATGAAGGTACGGTAACGCAAGATATCCAAAGTCTTGCCAACCTTTAGGTGTTTTAGCAGGACTCTGTCGTGCGTCGTTTGGTAGGGCATTGGGGTCTCGGCGCCTGCGGATGGCTTTGAAATTCCAGTTTCGGCCGGCCATAACCGGCACAGGCAGTGCCCGACTACAAGAACGAGGTCGTGCGCAGACGCCGTATCGTTGTCATCTCCTCACTCCTAACTAACATGCTCCCCTCGACGTTCCTCTCTGCGCCGGTCGCACTTTCTCTCTTCCTTCCCCTTGTTTCTGCAACTACAATCGGGCGCCGAGCAACGACTTGCAACGGGTTTTCCGACGTGCGTGTCCATACATGAAACTTCACGGTGGAGAACTCATCTTTGGGTTTTACAGTTATGCAGCAGAAGTTACGGAAATGTCACTTTTGTCGGTGCACATGATTCGTATGCTGTCGGAGTCAACAACGGTGAGTTGCATCACTGTCTGGATCGAGTCACACTCTGACACCCAACAGTGTTCACCAACCAAGATTATAACGGTAGGTATTTGTCTTGATAGGTATAAGATCTAGTGTCAACTCTCTTCAGTGATCCAACAATTGAACGATGGAGTCCGGATGCTTCAGATGCAAGCCCATAACAACGGCGGCACTATCCAGCTATGCCACACTAGCTGCGTGAGTTGTATCACATATCGTGTTCTCGTAATCAGAATTCACGGCTTAGTGATCAGAGCTTGTTCAACGGTGGGACCTTACAAACGTACCTCCAATCAGGTAAGGAGAACACTGCCATACATCGTTGGCGCTTAATTCCAGGCACACATTACAGTCAAATCTTGGATGGATTCAAATACTAATGATGGTACGAGGCCGTAAATTTTCCACCAAGTCGAACATGCGTAGACTATCGTGGTTTGTGCAGTTGTAACGCTCCTGATCGTGAACTCGGATGGATTGCGGGCGTCTCAGTTTGATACGGTTTTCAAGGCGGTGGGATTGGACGCTCTGTCATATTCCCCCACGGCGGCAGTCACCGCCCAAGGCTCCTGGCCTTCCCTTGGTACGATGCTTGATTCAGGGAAGCGCCTCGTGACTTTCATGGATACTGGGGCTGATTTTACTAGTGTGCCTTACATCATCGATGGTAGGTCCACTGCTTGCGCCAGAGTCATCGCTGATAACTGTGCGCCAGAATTCACCAATATGTGGGAAACTGCATTCGATGTGACAGAGACCACGTTTGACTGTAACGTGAATCGGTCGAAAGGGGATGCGAGCACGGAACTCTTCCTGATCAATCATTTCCTGGATAAGATCGTCCTTGGGCAACCTGCACCTGACCCCGAAGACGCAAACGTCACGAATGCCGTTAGTGGGACGGGGTCGCTTGGTGTGCAGGTGCAGACCTGTGTTGCCGCGCACGGACGGAATCCGAATTTTATGCTTGTTGACGTACGTATCCATTGTCTCGCATCGTTGTTTGTGGTGACGGTCTTTGCAGTTCTACGAGTTTGGCGGTGGTAGTGTCTTCCAAGTGGCGGCCACTGCCAATGGTGTCACTTATAATCCGTCGACACCGGTACCTAGCCCACGCTCTACTGGGACGGCGACGGGCACGACGTCTGCGACTTCGAGGCCAAACGGCGCCATTTCACTATCTGATTTGGGAGGATTGACTATGCCAGGAATACTATCTCTTGCATTGTTGGGAGGTTGGATGGCTGTCTTTTGAGATGTTCAAGATTTGACTATTTGACTAAAAGACCTTATTGCGAATAATTGTTACAGTAGATATTCAGTTAGTGAACGAATCCTGGCTAAATGTGGGGTGTGACAGTGACAGTGACATAAAATGGCGCGGACGCATCTCGCGATTTCGGGCCAAAAGCAAAGCGCGTAAAGCCAAGCGAACCGTATAAAGGATGAGTTTTCAGAATTTTCGACTGGACAGCATTTCCGTTCAATCCCCACCCTATGCCCCTTCCTCAGCCGCCTCAGGTTCCTCCGCCAACACCATCCAGGATGCAGCCACGAGGGGCGCTCAACGTGGCCCCTATGGTTCCGGTGACATGGATGATGGCTACACCTTAATCTTCGAAAACTTGGAAGCCTTCCAGGCTTGGCGGGAGAAGGAGGAAGAGGAGAAGGTCGTCGAGTTTGTCAAAGGCGACACACACGGCTCAAAGGCTGTTCCTCCGCGCTTCAAGGATCATGTCAAGTTGATCTGCGCCCGCCATTCACGAAGTGGGAGGAAAAAGTATGTCAAGAAGTACCCTGAGAGGGTCCGAAAAGTACCTAGTCGGAAGGTATACTCGTGCGTTTTTGTGCTCGTGAATCCCCCGCTAACACCGTTGGTTGTATCTCAGCTAGATGGCAAGGGATGCCAGGCTTCGATGAGTTATAAGACATACTTCGACACGCCAGAAATACGGGTGTGCTGTACGTGTGCCACCAATCGACACCGTCCGAATCCTACCGTGCTGACACTGAAGCTTGCAGACGTGTCGCAACATTCCCACGAGATTGGACTTGTGAATCTTCCATTCACCCGACGTGGTCGGCGTGCGCAAGCTGCCGCCAAGGCAGCGGTAGCAGCGCCCAATCCGTCTGTGCCCCCTGCATCCCCATCTCAGCCAGGAGGATCATGCCTACAACCAAATCAGACTACTGGGCAGGTGGGGGCTCCCATGCGAGCACAATCGGAGATAACGCACGCCTTCCCTTCTTCATATCCCCACTTTCCTTCCATGTCCATGCCAATCCCCCAGGGGTTCGGCGCTGTCACCCCGCTCCCCACCACGTCATCTACACCTGTGCCCCCGCCCGTGCCTGTGTCTTCATCTACTCCTGCACCGCACCCCTTCCCTGTACCATCCCCAAACCAAGCCGTTGCTACTAACGAGCGCGAACGGATGGAACGCGAGCGCTGGGACCGCATGGACGTGCTCTATCAAAACATCCGCAACAATGCACGACAATTTGAGTACCCTGCGGCTAGTGTGGCGGCCCTTGAGAGCGTGCTGGTGCGAATGTACTTCGAGAGCCCGATTCCCCCGCCACATCCGCAGTCTGGGCCTCAGTTCACGTATGCCCCAGCGACTGTTCCACTGCCTCATGCGGATCCGGCGCAACAGCCAGAACAAGTTGTCGTCGGTGAGGGCGGTCATTCAGATGGCACGAGTGAGAGTGAGGGGGACGAGGAAGATGAAGAATAGAGAGAAGAGAAGAATTCAAATTGGCAGTACAAAAGTACAGTAACAGTATCTTAGATTAGCATGTCCATTACATAATACCTCATAAAAACGCAGTTCTGTTCATTCTTCATTCCGGTCATTTCACTGCGCGTACAACCATGTCTTCGCTAAGGAACTCCCTCCATCGCAGGAACCACAAGGAGCGTTCCCAGCTCTCACATCGTCAACGTTTTGGTATCCTTGAAAAGCACAAGGACTATGTACTCCGCGCTCGAGACTACCACTCGAAACAGGACAGGATTAAACGTCTAAGGCAAAAGGCCGCTGAAAGGAACAAAGATGAGTTTTATTTTGGCATGAATCGAGAGAGGACCGAGGTATATGCGTCTTTCCTGCCACGCTGTGGTACACGAGTGCTGACCATTCGTACATGTGTAGGGAGGGGTGCATGTGCAGGATCGCGGAAATGCCACTCTTCCGGTGGATATGGTCAAGATCTTGAAAACGCAGGATGAGAACTACGTTAGGACGATGCGCGCAGCGGGTCTTAAAGTGCGCTTCGCGTGTTATCTTCTCCGAATACCACCTCTTACTCTGCTATGTTGTAGAAAATTGAGAAACTCAGGAACCGCCTCAAGGAGCTCGCTGACCTCTTCGCCCCTGACCTTACCGATGACGTGCACCAAGCCGAGGACGATGACGCCAGTCTTGATGAAGAAGAACTTGAGATTCTCAGGGAGGCAGGCATTATTGCGGGGCCGTCCAAGGTGGGGCGTAAAGGAAGATCATCACAACCTCAGGCAAAACACATTGTATTTGTTGATAATGAAGAGGAAGGTAAGGGTGAACTCTGCTTTGCTTGTGTATATGCCCTAATACGCGTCGCAGCACAACAATACGTAACGAAACAAACCGGTCTTCCGACATCACGCTCTGAGATTAGAGACGATGCTGATGCGATTGATCTTGGTTGGAGAGAACCTGAGAAACGAAAGAGCAGGAAAAAGAAAGTCAACGCGGTCGGCGTGTCCGACAGCATAGACAGGTCGGAAGAACGTGAAGCTGCCAAAGTAAGCTTTTTTTGCGTTCTCCCGAACATTTTTGTATTGAGCGGAATCGTAGATACATCGAACACGTCTGTTGAAGGAGCTATCTGCGCGGTTACATCGAGATCGTATGTTGCGATACGCTGAACGGGAACTAGAAATGCAGAGGCTGATGATGGGAAAGGGAGGTCGTAAGAAAGTGAGAGGGGTGGAGAAGGTCGAGGGATCTGACGATGATGGTGATGATGATGGAGGAGGACAGCGGCGGAGGAGAGGAGCGGAGGAAAAGCTGTACCGGCCGCGGGTGTACCGATGGCGTGTAGAGCGGAAGCGATAGGGCACTGCTCTTCCGCCAACACTGGCAAATGTCCTCCTTATTGAAAAAGAAACCTCGCGTGTGTCAAATTAACTAACTACCTGCCATTCCTTTTCATTCTCATCACGTTCAAAAAGTCGTCCATCACAGAGTGGGTCGACATATTGACTTCGTCCAGTTATGACGATGAGGTCTATGATGGGTAAATCTCCCCGTTCTCGTGATCGTACCCACTCGTTCCAACGGTACATGTCGCTGACCACACCTCGTTCCTGTCAAGCATCCCCGAATTGATTCATTCAATCGATCTCCAAGCTGCAGGGTTAGTATCCACGCTTCCGCACACCGCGCCGCTTGACCTCAGTTGCAGCCCTACAGAGGCATCAAGGGCCATTAGGAAGAAGATCAAGCACGGTAACACTCATCAACAGTATCGCGCTCTCGTGGTCAGATCACCCCTTTACCGCCACCATGATCCCTCACTGAAGGCTGAGCCTAACAGATCCTCAATGCACTCGTGGAAAATTGCGGGCCAAAATTCCATGGTACGGGTTTCCTCTGCCTCTCAGTTTTCATCAGTTTCTGAGATCACTACACTACGCATAGGTTCTTTCGCAGATGGACAGCTCACGGATGCATTAAAGCATCTTTCTACCGACCATACGACGGATCCAAAAGTGAGGAAGAAGGTCTTGGCAGTCCTAGCTTCGTGGAGTAGGCAGTTCAAGGATAATCGCAGCGCCGCTGGTATCGCGGGTCTCTATCGACAGGTCAAACCTGCGGGCTCTGAGGGCAACCGAGAAGCCCTGGCTGAGCGCGAACGTGAGAGCGAGAAGAGGCGAAAAGAGAAGGAAGAGGCCAAGCGGAAGGCTAAAGAGAAACGTCTTGAGGAAGCTCGAAGCAAGAAGGCTGCTTCCCGACCTGCTGCATCTCGGAAACAGTTCAACTTCGAACAGGTCTGCCCCCCCCCCCTCCCTCTGCCTCTCTTCACGTTAAGTTCTGACTTTCGCTTCCTAATCTATAGGAGAAGCCTCAGGTCCTCACCGCTATCGCAAACGCGTCATCTGCCGCAAATAACTTGGTTAATGCTATCACGGTCTGTCTATTGCAATTTTGGGGTTGGATGGATTGTTCATATCTGACTGAAGCTCGTCAACACCGAGAACGATAGCTTGTTATCAAATGAACGCGTTCAAGAATGTTTGATACGGGCTAAGCAGAGCCGCAGGGCCATCGTTCGATATATTCAAGCAAGTTTCCATTGTACATGTCTGGACTCCCTTATCTGATTGGTCTTTTTCCAGCTAGTGGAGAATGAAGAGATCATTGGGACACTCATCGAATCAAACGAGCGTATCATTGCCGCCTTAGAGAGCTACGATAAGGTGGGACTTCACGATGTCCCACTTTTTCATGCATTACCCATTCACCCTGATTAGCTCTCCAAACCGAATGTGACAGAGAAAGACGTCGAGGACGTTCAGCAAGGCCTAGAGGCTGCGCATATAGCCGGCTCAGAAGTGCAGAGATTACAAGAAAAGCAACGTGCTGCAGTGCAGCGCGCGGTGCGTGAACGTCCCCGAGCAGAAGATGACTCGGACTCCCCGCGATCACCCATCCACCCTGACTTGCAAGACCTGAGTTTCGGAGAGCTCGGCCCCGAACAGCGGTACGCCAGCCGTTCTGTTGTCTCGCTCTCGCAGCCTTTTCACCGTGAACATGTTTGGTAACCTGACAGGAACCTGCCACCGCCAATCCGGCCAAACACGCGGTCAACGCGCGAAGAAACCGAGTATAGCCGTGCCTCACTTTCTGATTTTAGCGATTACGAATCCTCTGATGAGGGGACTTATGAAGCTGCAGGACAGTCGTCGAGCTCGAAAGCACGCAAACCGTTTGTAAATGTTTCGGATAATGAGTTGGATGAGGTTGAAGAAGAGGGTGCGAGGCGGCGCATCAGCGAAGATGAGGACCCGTTCGCGGATCCGTTTGGCGACTGATGAAGGTCAACAAGGACTCTCATCAAAGCCATTTTATAGCGATCGATTTATTGTCGTGGCTATCACACCCACTGTACTACTTCTCTCCCGCCGAAGCGCACAAACTCTCTGCTGTACTGTGGCCAAAATGGCTTGAGCGTGACAGGCAAATTGATCCCCACAACTTGATCAGAATCATTGAATCTTGCACCATTTTCGAGAAGGGCGACGATGAGCCGTGGTACTGCAATAGCCGTACCATTCAGCGTGTGAGCAAATGGCAGGCTTGTAGATGTTGGCGAGGGAGAGGCAGGAAGGAGCGAGGAAAGAGGGGCGGGACGATGGCGAATGTGCAGTCGGCGCGCTTGATAGTCTGTGCAGTTGGACAGTGAAGAGATCTCGCCCCAGCTGTCCCGCCCAGGCATCCACGCTTCGATGTCATACTTACGATATGCACTGGCACCGAGCTCCTCCGAGGGCATGTCAAGTACACTAGCGGATTTCCGTAAGCGGGACAACGACCACAGGACAATCAAGGTGGGGAAATTTTCAACGCACCGGAAGGGAAACCCGAGCCCATTGAATATCTCAACCTGCACACGTTTCATCTCTTCCATCATTTCCTCGCTCTGACCAGCCCGCGATATAGCGAACAACTCTAATTTCGTAAATTGGTGCACGCGATATAACCCGCGGGTCTCTGCGCCACGCGCACCAGCCTCGGCACGGAACGCACGCCCGAGACCGACGACTTTGACCGGGAGGTCGTTCAATGGAAGTTTCTTGTTTGCGAACATGCCTGCGAGGGGTATCTCTGCTGTCCCGGAGAGTACGAGTTCTAGATGTGAGGACGAGTCGTTAGCTGAGAGGTGGTACATCTGCGATACAGGCGGGTCCGCATTGTCGCGTGGCTGGAAGCCGCACCTCTGCGCTACGTCGGATCGCACGACGTCTGGCGTAGTCACGGGTGTAAACCCGTGCTTGAGGGCAATGGATAGGCCGTAATTCGTGAGCGCCATCTCGAGCATAGCGGCTTCACGGAGGAGGTAGTACCACGAAGAACCCGTTACGGTAGCGCCTGCTTCGAGGTCTAGGAGGCCGAGGTCTCTGCAGATGGAAACGTGGTCGCGGAATGGGGTGTGAGGCATGGGATCTGGACCGTGTGTGGAGAGAATGACAGCGGCCGACTCGGGGCCCAGAGGCGTGAGGGGATGGGTATCATTGGGTACGGCTGAGGCGAGCGAGAGGAGTTCGTCGTCTACTTGGGAAAGGTCGTGCTCCAACTCAGAGACGAAAGATTTGAGCTTCTTCGCGTGTTGCAGTGCAGCTTGTCTTGCTTCTTCGTCGTTACCGGCTTGGCGGATGCGGTCGCCGGCGAGCGACTGGGCGCGGCGTGTCGAGTTCAAGGAACGCGAAAGTTCTTTCTGCCGGTTGTACAGCCGTTCTATAGACTGTATTGCACCAACGGGGAGATGGGCTTTGCGATTGAAGGCATTGTGGGATTTGTACACTGCGTTTTCGGATATATCGCGGTAGTCGAGACGGGGCTTTGGTAGTGTGGTCGAGGTGGTATTATTGGGTGATTTTGAAGAGTAATGCCGTGTACGGACACGCAGATGGGAGACGGAATTGGGAAGTGGACAACGGCAGCGGCTGAAGAAGTGAGCCATAATAAAAGCGCGTCTCGTGACGGCTTGTAACCGACGGTGCGAACTTGCGACGCGTCTCTTATGGCTTCCGCATCCAAGGCAATTGGATCAGATCTCCCGTACGAACTGCCCTGGTACGTCCTCGTCATATTTCAGGCCACAGGAACTCATTCGCGAAAGGGTCGAGAAGTATCGTCCATGTGTACTTGACGATGTCGTCGGAAACGGTGATACCATTTCGCGCTTGAAGGTCATCGCAAAGGACGGTAACGTACCACATCTCATCATCTCGGTACGCCCCATTTTCAGGTGTTCTGTCTTTTCCAATTTGTACACAACTTTCAAAAGGGAATGCCTGGCATCGGGAAAACAACGAGCATACACTGTCTGGCACATCAGCTATTGGGAGATGCGTACAAGGAGGGCGTGTTGGAACTGAACGCGTCAGATGAACGGTGCGCGGACCCGCGTCTTTCCCCCTTTACTGAATGGTTGATGAAGGTTTCAAGGGGAATCGATGTCGTTCGAAATAAGATCAAGGCTTTTGCACAGAAGAAAGTGACCTTGCCCCCGGGACGGCATAAAATCGTCATTCTGGACGAGGCTGACAGGTAATGCAGTGGGCTTCATATATTTCAACCTTCTCGCTTATCAACTTTAAAGCATGACGGCAGGTGCTCAGCAGGCTCTGCGTCGTACGATGGAGATCTATTCCAACACGACACGCTTCTGCCTAGCCTGTAATATGTCAAACAAGATCATCGAGCCAATACAAAGTCGATGTGCTATCCTTCGCTATGCTAAATTATCTGACCGCGAGGTCCTTCAACGATTACTAGAAATTTGTGCCGAGGAGAAGGTGAGCGTGCAACACACCTTTGTCCCCTGACTCTACTGACGTCACACATCGAGGTTGAATATAATGATGATGGTCTCACGGCTCTAATATTTACCTCAGAAGGCGACATGCGACAAGCAATCAACAACCTTCAATCAACGTGGTCTGGATTCGGATTTGTCTCTGGCGACAACGTCTTCAAAGTGTGCGACCAACCGCACCCCATCGCTGTGCAAAGCATGATGCGTGCGTGTTCCGTGGGAGACATCGAACATTCCATGGCCAAGCTCCAGGAGCTTTGGGACCAAGGTTATAGTGCTGTCGATATTATTGTGACGATATTCCGTGTTGTGAAGACCTTTGACGAGTGTGTTCTTCTGTTTGTTTGTTTGTTTTTTCACTCGCGTTCTGATCTGATTTTAACAAGGCTGCCTGAGTACACAAAGCTAGAATATATAAAGGTATCGATCAACTATTTCAATTTTTCACTACGGTCTCACACGTTTATGTTCAGGAAATCGGCTTTACGCATATGAGGATTTTGGAAGGAGTGGGCACGTTGATACAACTAGGGGGACTCATGGCTCGCCTTTGTAAGATGGTGAGAAGTTGCTCAACTCTTGCTATTACTGAGCTTACGACGGACTTACAGAACATTAAACCGGATAATTTTATCGTTTAGTTTTGTCTCATTGCGATAATGAAGTATGAAGTATTGAGTTGTTATTGGTTTTATGACTTGTGCATGTTCATATTTTTCGCTTTCTTTTGTTTTGCGCGTCAAACATTACCGTCTCGCATTAAAATCGCTCGCCACTCGGGTCGGCTTCTCGACGCCGTCTCTCACATTCCGCGGGTCATCGCATGGGGACACTGACAGCAATGCCTATAAATACAGGCCCGACCCGTGGCCATTGTCCCTCGCCTCTTCTACCTGAGGCAGGTCTCCAGATTCTTGTGCAACTTTAAGGTCGTGCAGTCTATGAGCCATCTCGAATTCAAAGTGCGCCTTGCCCAATTCGCCGCCCCAGATGTCATGCCTTGATAGATCCATCCAGTCATCGCCAAGCGCTTCCTCGTAGTCCCAATCGGGATCCCCAACACCTTTCATATTCTTCAGCACGCATTGAAGAAAATGGTCGCGGAAAAGTATGTCGAGAGGACGATGATTGGGATCTTCAATATGATCCAGTTTGAGGACTTTTCCAGCGATGTCATCGTAACCACCAACAAAGGGAGTAATGACATGGCCTCGCTGTGGGAATTCATTGTGAGAGTTGGTGTCTGGATGCCAACAGGGGGAAATCACAAACGTCAGGGTTGACAGCGAACTTGTAGCCATCCCATGCGTTATGCAAATCAGATCGTAAAAGGAATACATTCTGGATTGAATCGATTTTCGACGATCCACCCACTTCGTTACAGGGAGCGGGATCGGTAATGAGACTTGGATAACCTTTATTAATCCACTGCATAATTCCGCATTAGCTACCCAGAACAAAAGACGTTCGAATTTCGAAAGGACATACGTCCATGTCATATGCGCGAGGGAAGATATGAGTAGCCTTGAAACGAATGAAATCCGAATCAACGACTTTGAGACCCGATATGAGGCAACAGGGGTCACGAGCGCGAACACGTTCTCGATAAAAGATTGTCTACTCAACGTGGCCTCAAAAGAAAAGTTTATGCTGTTGCTGTACATTCTACTCAACGTACCCCTTTTTGTGTGTTCAATATTGTTGGATGACGAGGGCGAGCCGCAGTGGCCACTAAACCGACAGAGATCGGACTGCCATCTGCAATTTATATATCAATAGTGCATGTATGGAACTTAAGATCTGATGAATACCTGGCGCGAGGAGTATGTACGTTCC
>QLOU01002180.1:1985-25376 GCA_003313715.1 Russula abietina | reverse complement strand
GGCTTAGTGACTGGAAAATTCAACATGAGCTTCTACGTCAGACATTCTTCCCGGAAATAGCGTCGAGTTGAGTGGAAAGCCGCATCGGCTAGGACGGAGAACCTGACAGATTTGTTGAGGTATATGGCAAGGAAAGTATGGCAGAAAAAGGTAGTTACAATTTGGTGGGTCGGTTCCTTGATGCGCGACGAAGACTGTTTTTTACGATGAGGAGAACCCAACATACCCTAGGAAGGGGTTATGAGCATTATTAGAAATCACGTCGGTCATTAATCGTTTGCTCACAAAACTGAAAGCGATTGCCATCACCTCCTGCGTCCACTGCTTGAAAGTCAGAATTCGCATCGCAGTTGACTGCGGGGGCATCATTTAGCAAGAATACCTTGCAGCATTCTCAAGGGTGAAACGGTGGGTGAATACACCTCCACAGCTCCAGTTTATTGTAGTGGGTGGATTGCAATATGCTGTGCTCGCGAAATGTGTGAATAGCGAATTCATTGACCTGGGCAGAACTGAGGTTGTCACGGGGTCTTCTTGACGCTTGACGCCGACGGGTGTAGCAGGGACAAGCCCAGAACAAAGATAGACCATAACAAAACCACTGCCGGAGGTGAAGAGGTAGCCGCATTACTTATCTACCAATAAAAGTTAGTGGAGTCAGCCGTCATACTGAAGAGGGTATATTACTAGAGGAAGAATGAGTCTTCGAAGTTCAATGTGTCACATCGTGCAGAACACAAGTTCCGGATAGGCACATGATGGTGCATTCAACGGGATAGGTTGACATCCAGCATTATTGGTGGTCTATATCTGTTCATCAGTTGAAGGGCGCAACAGCGATGTCGGCAGTCAACTGGCTCCACTGCTCCAGACCTGACATGCCCAACACCTGGCCCATTGTTTGACCTTCTGATCTTGAATGGTGAAATGGCGGGATCAGGTGGATTGCTCATTCTGTCATTGGGATCAAAAGGTAGGTCTCAATCGAATAAGATTTGTGTGGGAGTAGGGAGATGGTGCAATTGCGAGGCATTGGACTCAGAGTAGGAGAGTATGACCGAAGGGCCCGGGATCCTAGGAACGGGAACGGCAAGGGCGGTTTACATTCCGGTTTATACTGTAATGATAGTATCCTGTGAGCAAGCATGAATGGGTATACTGACAGCATTGTAGTGCTCACGGTTGGTGGAAGGGATGTGATCACGACTGCGAACATTGTAAAATAAAATTACCTGTCTGCTAATCAAGCCGTCAATGAGTCCAAGCGCCCTAGTGGGCTGTCAGTGTCGGGCGTTGGGCAATGTATGTTCTGAGTCGGTCACCGTCATGGTGACTCCGAGTAGCGCTGAGAGCGCTGAAATATCGGCCATAACGCATCCGAGTCGTGTCGGGTGTGCTAAATACAAACAATATGATCACACCCAGTGAATGTAGCGCCTGTCCTGGCGGTCGTAGTGATGCGGATCAGGTGGCGATGGGCTCTATTTTCCGTTGGAGACCATAGAAGATCGTCTTCTGAGTTGTCTGGCACGGCCCGCACGGACTGACTTCTTGGACGCGTGTTCGTTTGCCCCCCTTGGTTTCGCTTGTCATCCATCTTTCCATCTCAGCACCACACCACAACCTCCTACAACAAGTATCGCATATATTCATGTGGTTCTTTACAAGCCCACGGAACCCCTACCGCGAGACTATCGAGGCCAAGCGCACAAGTCGCGCCGATGCTCTCAAGCACGCCACTGCCTATTCGGCAGAGAAACACCAAGAGTTTCTCGACGTAACTGGTGATGGTTTTTTCATGAAGCTAATTCTAGCTGGGGATTGATTTCTTTTGCGATACACAGCATCGCAGATTGTGGAGAATATTTCGGCTGGAAAGTGGACTGCGTCGGCAGTGCTGGAGGCTTATATTGCCCGTGCAGCGCAGGCGCATGAAGCGACGAATTGCCTCACTGAAGGTACATACTACTGCTTGTGTCTCGATCTCGACCGTCTGGACTCGGTCACAATGAAGATGTTGGGCTCTTGTCTGACGAACGCGACAAATAGTGTTCTTCGAAGAGGCCATACAGGATGCTCGTAAGCTGGATGACGAGTTCGCTGCGACGGGTCGCTTGAAGGGGCCACTGCATGGTGTGCCGATTAGCGTGAAGGACCAACGTACGTTTCTCTCACTCTCATTTCTTTATCAGGTTCAGGGCATTAACGAGGTGAGGATAGTAAACGTGAAGGGGTTCGATAGTACGATAGGTTATACACAATGGGCCAATAAGCCAGCCGATGAAGACGCCTCCGTACGTTTCGTTTTGCCAACCCCTCCATAATACCAAACACACCTCGTACGGACCCGCTCACACTGTATAGGTCGTCTCGACGCTCCGCGCGGCAGGCGCCGTCATCTTCACCAAGACGAACGTCCCACAGACACTACTCGCCTTTGAGAGCTGCAACCCACTCTGGGGCCGCACGTGCAATCCATGGTCTGCCGCCCATTCCCCAGGTGGCTCCTCAGGCGGTGAGGGCGCGCTGCTCGCGGCGGACGGCGCTGCGCTCGGCATTGGCACGGACGTTGGGGGCAGTATACGTATTCCGGCGGGGTATTGTGGGATTTTTGGCCTGAAGCCCGGACTGGGGCGTGTGCCATATGTAGGCTCCGTCGGTGAGTGCATCCTCACACGGTGAGCTTAGCTTATCTGTCGACCCCGCTAGGTCCGAATCCTGGCTTCGAGGCCGTCCGTCCTGTCGCGGGTCCTATGGGTCGTTCGGTCGCAGATCTTGAGCGTGCGGCGCGGGTTTTGTTCGGCGAACGTAGTGCTGGCAGACAAGATTATTTTCCTGCGCCGGTTCCGTATCGGGATGTGACACTCCCTAAAACGCTTCGATTCGGGTATTACCTTAACGGTGCGTTCATATACCACATTCACAATCAAGGATTTAATTTACGTGGGAAACGTTTGCAGATGGTGCGGTCAAGGGCTCTCCTGCTTGTCACAGGGCTGTGTTGGAAACGGTGGAGGCACTCCGCAAGGCAGGACACGAATGCGTCGAGATCGAGTCCCCAGACTGTGCGTTCGCTATAACTTTTATAGTAGGGCAATACTGAGTTTCTGGTTTTAGCCGCGGAGGCGCTGCGGTTATTCACCGGAATAACTTCTGCCGATGGGTACAGAAAACTGACAGAGCACCTCGGTCCCGATAAGAGGGTATAGCCCGCATGCTTCCACGTACGCACTCAGCTAACTACTGCTTGTACAGGAGCCGGCACTCTTCTTGGTCACCCTGGGACCCCGCCTCCCCAGTACGTACATCATGCGCCTGTACTACTCCTCTCCTCTCTTACCATTGCACGCAGACTTCGTGCGCGCCTTTGCTATCTGGGCTATCCGCACCTTTGTCGGGGACACCAAGTTTGCCTCATTCCTCGCACATTCGCACAACAAATCCGTGCACAAATACTATGACTACGTCGCGAACAAACTAGCGTTTGAGAGGCAGACGCGCAGATCTCTCTGGGATGCTCGCGGGCCAGAAAATCTCACCCTCGATGCAGTGCTCGCTCCCGTACAGGCAATCCCTGGATTGCCACATGGCGGGTGCGATCGCCTCGCACCGCTGGCGTGCGCCACGCTGATGTACAACATCATGGATTCACCCGTTGGTGTTGTACCCATCACACGCGTCGATCCCGCGCGTGACGACCTTTCGGACGAATGGCGTGCCGCACCAGGTAATGGATCTAAGATTCTCGAGAGCGGGGTCTATGGAGCTAAGGGTGCTTATAACGCGCGAGTGATGGAGGGACTTCCAGTGGGTATACAGGTTGTTGGTAAGCCGTGGGAGGAGGAGAAAGTGCTGGCTATCATGCATGTTATCGATACTGCTCTTGGGCCACGCGGATTCGGGCCTGGATCGTGGAAGCCAAGTAAGCTGGCGGGGAAGGCATCGGACAAGGATCGTGAATGATTGACTGATTTCATAGTGGAGTCGCACGTTGTTTTATTAACTAATACTTCCCAGCGCGTCGGTCTGCTTTACGTTGTTCCATCTCGGGGTGGTGTTAGCACGCGTGATTGGGAGCAACTGAATGGGTATGGGAAGGGAAATAAATGGCTCGACGAACCCATGTTTTCTTGCAGTCACGATAGGCCTGGAAGAAATCGAGACATTTCTCGCGATCATAGTCGTGTCGGTTTAGACAGTCCATGGATGCTTTGGATGCTTCTGCACATGGACTTCGATAGGACTAGTCTTAGGGCTGGAAAGAGCGACAGGGGAGAGAGAGGGGACGTACTCGGCAAACTGAGAGGTGACTGTTCGTTTCTGAAGAACGACGAGTGGGTATACAGTAATTTACAGATGAGATGGAGAAGATCAACCTGAAAAGTATCTTTGTAATTCTCGGGTGAGAAAGTTGGTACAGCAGTGTCATTGGACATGGTGATGATGGATGACGGCAGTACGTGCTTAGGCGCTTGCTCCTCAACGCGCTCAGCCCCTCGCCCCTCGAGGCGCGGGTATGGTCAGAGTCAATGCCATCCACCATCCCCCTCTACTCTTTCCCCTTCCCCAGCTCTCAAAATGCCCACAATGGCGAAGTTCTCGTCGACCAACCCGCAATAGGCCGTCGACCTTCCGACGAAGATAACGATGATGAAGAGGCGGAAGGATTCGGAGAGGCTGATACAGAGGCAGACGGGGAAGAGGAGGCACTCGGCGCCTCACGTCTTCACCTCGCTACTTCTCCTACTGGTACTCGCGGTGCTCGTGGTGCTCTTGCCCGTGCCCGCGCTCGGGGCGGCGGCGCACCGTCGTCCGTAATTATCAAACCCGCATGGCGTCTACACCTCTACAACCTACTCGAACGACCCAACTCATCCGCAGCCGCCGTCCTCGTACACGTAGTCGTCACAGCCCTCATCGTGTTCTCCGCGCTCGTCACCATCCTCGAGACTGTACCCGGCACGCTTCGCTCGCTGCCCGGGGGTATATGGTTCGGCTTGGAGACGAGTCTCGTCGCGCTCTTTACTGTCGAGTATGTCGCGCGGTGTGTTGCGACGAGTTATTCCTGGTCTGGTTTGTTTGGTTGGGTCGGCTGTGCGTCTTTTTCTTCCTTTTTTTATTAGTGTCTCCCTCGCCCTCTGCTTTCGCTTTTTTTTCCCCCTTTGGAGCCGTGACCCTGACCCTGACTTCGTTGTGTGACAACAGCGTTCTTTGGAATTATGGACCTTCTGGCTATCCTTCCCTACTACATAGAGGTCGCACTACAAAAGGACACCGTCAGTCTTTTCCCCCCGTCTTCCTCCACGTATTATCTTATCAGATGCGTCATCGCATGCTCCCAGTCTACGCTCTTTCGTTTCTCGATCTTGCGCACGTTTCGCTTGCTTCGCGTCTTCCGTCCTTTCCGCTATAACAGTACCCTTCTACTGTATGTTCCATTTCTTTTTAACGTCTCCTCTCCCACTGATGAGAGATCACGTGAGCTCAGTACCATCGAGGTCATGTACCTCTCTTTCCGCCGTTCGCGAGACGCGCTCCTGGCCCTCGGATTCTTTGTACTCATGGTCGTCATCGTATTTAGCACCCTTCTGTGCGTGCTCGTCCCCTTCTTATTATGTTGGCCTAAGTCATCATGATACTGTCAAAGGTATTTTATCGAGCGTGGTACATGGGATGACACCCTGGAAGTCTTCATCAACTCGGATGGCGATCCATCCCAGTTTGCGGTTAGTCCTCATTTCCATTATTTTCCCTACGTGCCTTTCTAACTGCGCGCGCACAACCCAGTCCATACCCGCCGCAGCATGGTAGGTGACTCCCTCCCCGTCCGATCTCTCTTGCCTAATATATTCGCTCGCAGGTTTGTTATCGTCAGTAAGTGAAAGTTTAGCAGCCTCTGTACAGATTATAGACGAGGTTTTGACACTAAATGTGGTATGCATTCGCACACAGCAATCTCCACTGTCGGTTTCGGCGAAATAACCCCACGCTCGTTCCTCGGGCGCCTGGTCACTCTCCCTTTGCTCCTCTTCGGCTTGCTCCTCATCGCGTTACCCTCCTTTGTCCTCGGGCGTGAATTCAGCATTGTATGGAACGAAATGACGGGCGGGAATACCCCACGCGCACCCTACGCGCAATCTAGACATAACTTTACGCAATCTGAAGTGGTACGTTTCAGCCCCTTGCTGTCTCGCGGTTAGCTAAATCGAGCCCTTTTTGGAACTAGTTTTTCCAGAGTCCTTCCCTTATTACGCGGCTGCGGACCCGTTTAGATAGTATTGACGAGCCGTTTCACACGAATCCGAATGGGACTGCGGCGACGGCATGTGAAAGCGACGAGAGGCACCGCCAGCTTGCGCAGTCGCACGATATTCTCGCAGCCCAGCTTGCGGAGATTCGTACGGCGATGGACGCACAGGGCACTTTGTTGAAGCGGATTCTAGAGCGAGAAAGTGGGAGCGAGAGCGAGAGGTAACAATTGATTATGGTATCTTCGATTGATATGAACATTGGTTCTCTATATTGCTGGATCTTAGAGTTATACTTGTAGCTACTGTTTTATTCTAGAGACAATAGGGAGAACGTGAGATAGGAAAAGAAAGAAAGACAGCATAGGTTTGTGAGGCTGAAATGGAAGTCTGTTTCTGCTTTAAGTGGTTCATCGCGAGTAAGGTCGTCAAAGGCTCATCCGGTTCTCGGTGAGCGTACGGCATTTTTTTGAGCGATGGGCAAGGTAGATTGAAATGAATTCCCTCATGATGGAAGGCGACTGGTGCATGACATTACAGTATTATTACAGTAATGAAACTAAGTTACGCTTTACTGTAACCTCCAGGGGCGGGATTGCGACATCGCTTCTTTTCAACGAACACGATTCCCTGTATAAGAGTTCTCTCTGACACCGACACATCTTAGCTTATCGCCCATTCCAGACGGCCCGGGTCATCATGACTGCGTATATCTTTTGTAACTCACGTTCGCCAGTCTCTTCCATTGTTGAAATTTTACTTTCAGCGTTCCGATTCCTGATTCAGGAGCCCCTGAATATCATCCATCTCGACATCATTCCTGCCCTGTAAGCACAACAATAAGAACAAGCAGGAATTCATAGATCCACATACACAACCAACCGAGGTAACACGCTCTCGGGCTGCTACATCCGAGTCCGAAGATTGGGCAGCGGTAGATGTCCATACGTTAGAATCCTGCAATCCATCCACTTTACGGAAGGTTTTTTCAATAGGATGGTCCATGAATTCTTTGCCACGATTGTCGATGATGAATTTGAGTACCAAGCGTTGGAACGCTTCGATGATGTAGAATGGGTCCTTTCGGCGATCCGACGCAGGAAGCCAATGACCATCGATAACAAGAATGGCGGCGAGATCATTGATCAAAGGTCGCAAGGGTTCGTAGAACGAATGGATGAGGTTTTTTGGCATTGTCTTAAGGTAAATGGTGGCGTTTATTAACCCATTTCTGGACACGCAGTCTCCGTTCAAAGCAGCCCATGATGTCGTGTTGATCTTTTCCTTGGGACAGCTTTCAGGCTGCACGACCATAGCCCAGTAGAGTAGGAGCCAAAACACCGATTCCGCATCGTGTTCGAGTCCGTGCCTCCACCCGTCGTGTGTTCCATTAACATCAATCACTTCATCTGGATCAATGAAGAGTTTTCTCTGTATGCTTTGGAATTTATCGACTCGGTCTGGGTGGGCCTTAGCATAGACATCAGGACTGTTGGGAATCCTAGGAACGATGGCGACAATGGGTTGCGGAGGTGTTCCCCGTTCAACAGCTCGAGCCATAAAAATAGGTGTTCCCTCGTAAAAATGAGAGTCAGGACGGCCTACGGATAACGATCGGCATGCAACTCACCGTTCGGGGGATTCGCTTCTTAGCACTCGTCTCAGGTTCCAAGTGCTCCGCAACATTAAAGTCGACAAGGAGCATCGATGTTTCTAAGGGATTGTCGCTACGTCCAATCTTTGTTAGCAACTATCTAATTCCAGCTTCTATATACGCATACCTCTCGCCCAGGAGTTTTTTGGCATAGCAGAGCGGCAACTCGTTGGTCTCTGCCTCTTGCGCGGGGGTGTTCGGCGGTAGCAAGCGATTCGACGAATTCTTGACATACAACACGTTTCCCGAGCTGATATCTCGATGAAGGACATTGCGGTGGAGCCGCAAATACCGCAATACTTCCGAACATGTCAGTAGATCGAGTCCCAATGGAGATTCAATTACCTTCTAGAACGTCGAACAATGTCTCCAACACTTTAGACAGTGTAGGGATGCTCATGAAAGGGGTTCCACATTCTCCAAGACCCAGGCGGTGCTTGTACCTTTCTTCAGACACAGGAGACTTAATCTTTTCGCCATATGCGGCCACCACCACGCCAGGCACCTGCTCCGGTTTATGAACATACTCGTTCAGGATTGTTAGTTCATTAAAACGTCTTTCAACTCGGCAAAACTGATCTTTGACTACGGTGAGATCGTTGCCTTCAACTTTGAAGTTTGGATTGGAGAGAACATGTGTACGACTCGTGAACGGGTTTCTGGCATATATGGAATAGAAACCACGACACTCTTTCGTGCCTCCCCGATGTGTGATCTTTATACTATACCTTGCTGTGGTTTCCTCATCGAACGTGGTCTCGGTATACGATGAATCTGCAAAGTCACCAGGCTCGTAGAGTCGATATATGAACGCATATAATAACTTGTTAAGGTCTCGGTCCTCCCATTCGACATCAAATTGACGTATACCTTCACCGCCAATCCCAAAAAGGAATATGAGGTTGTTGTCGGAGGAAAGCAGGCCTTGGGCAACGTAGAGGTCGGGCCTAGCCAAAAGCAGGTAGTGGAGATGTGAAATCGCCTGAACCTTCTGTTCTTCACGGGACTTTCCAGATGCCGTCTCCCCTGCAAGTCGAATAAATGGCCAGGGCACGACGCCATTCTTCCAGTACGGCTGAAGTGCAGCCGTGATGTTGGGCTTGCACTCTGTATCGGTAACGTGTCCAGGTGGAGGCTCTTTTCCTGTGTCCTTGAACACTAGCGTATCGTGCTCTGGGAAATCTAAAGTGAAAATCATATGTCGGCAAGAAAGCCAAGTACAAAAACATGTAGTGCTCACGCTTGTCCTTTATAAAGTTAGCCACCTTATTGGCCAATGTAAGGAAGTTTCCCTTTGTTCTCTGGCGTACGTTAGGAACCGATTCAGGAAGTTCGACCTTCAAAAACTGGAGGAACTTTGACTTGTCGTCAAAAGCTCCCAGAAAACCGCATTTATCGAAACGGAATTTCTGGTATTGCTCGCAGTTTTGGGGAAGGATATTTTGATACAGTTTGCCAACCGGAGATGACTTAGCAGCAGGTTGTGCTGAAGGGTCTTGGCCACGAGGAGGTGTAGGTGGGCCCAAATGGCCTGAATCAGAAGAAGTCGCAAATGATGTCGACATGGTCGTTATAATAAAGTAAAGCGAAAGCAAGCGGAGGTAATAATTGAAAACGTCACTCCTTTGTTTCTGTTCTGACCTTTGCCACAATTTGCCACATCGCTTTCCCACCTTTCCCCTTTCCCCGCGTCGTGCCACTGCTCCCGGTAACGAGACAGCCTGCTCTGCCACCTGTAAAATCCAAATCCCCATGCCTGGCGCTCTGAGTCACCATCTCACACTCTCCACACACTCTATGGCATCCACAGAGATCACCATCGGTGTGCCTTCAATGACTATTTACAGCGGATTGCAAAACGATAGACGTTTCTCGTCATTGCCAGAGCTCAAATGCTCATATGTGCTCCACCTTACCCCCCACAAGTTCTCCGCAGCTCCACATTTTGGTTCGACACACACATCGCTTGCACGTCCGTCTAATGACCATGTCTTCATCACCGCTCGTTTCCTTGCTGCTCTCTGATTTGCAGTAGATATTCCTTCCTTGCGTCATAGTTTGGTCCCAAAGGTATAAAGAGATGCGACGCTCTATTGCACGGTAACCCCCCCATTATTCTCATCACTAACCAGTCAGACCCAAGGCGCTTGATACTGGATCCGTGCTGGGTTTTCGACCAAGCCGCGAATGTTTTGTAGGCTTCTGAAGGCTTTGTCTTTGCTGCGTAGATAGTCGAGCAGAGCGTAGCGAGTGTGGTCCCAAATTGAGGTAAAATAGTACTTGTGGCCGCCTGCCAGTGAGCTTGAGACAGGACCGCGCGGTCCCCAGACATGGTGTGGACCTCCTCGCCGATTGCGGCCGAAAAGCTTGAGCTCAAAAGATAGCTGATTGCTTGCGGATAAACCTTGTGTGTCGCCTTAGCATATCTACACGAATTGTAGGAAAAGCGCATACAGGCTCACTCGTTCGCACACAGCAATCTCAACGAGTGAGCATACCCCACGCACACGCACACACAACTAGGTACGGCTTCACCATTTCCAATTGGTACGTTTTGCCCCTCCGCCGTTTAGTGTTTACGTGCTACCCTCACTTGAACCTAGGTACAAAAGGAAAACCTAAACTCCGAGACGGCTCGACTTCGTTTAGTAACGAAACTCGAGCCAAGTTTCTCCAGAGCTACCTCCTTTTCAGAGTTACGCGGATGCAGACCCGCTTAGATATATAGTATCGACTGTGGCGACAACATGTGAACGTGGCGATGGCCGCATAGAACTCTTGCACGATGCGAAGCGAGGTTTATCGCAGGAGATGTCTGGGAGTAGGGGAAATGAGCAACGCCGTAGGTCCTTGGTCAAATTCCTCTGCATTACATCCCAGCTCGGTTCCGTTTTATCATGGGAACTACGTTGTTAGAGTACAACGGACCTGCACATGCGATGTACCCAACGCAGACAAATTCGGTGCTCGGACTATTATTAGGAACGATTTCTTCGCAAGGCAGCGTGAACGTTTTTGTATGCGAGACTGTCGAGCGTACGTGTTGTGTTATAACCTCGGGTGACGCTCCTCTATCCATCTACTAGGTCGCTTTTCTACAACGATCGTACGCCGCCCGTTTAGAGGCCGATGATCGCTGACATTGTTGCCATCATCGGCGAAGCGGCCACGATGGGGGTGTGCGGGACAGGGGAGCATGTTGGAAGCGGATACGGTGAAAACGCAAGCAAAAAATGTTAGGCCGAAGAGTGAGGATGTGAGCGAGCGCGCGCGGCGAGTGGTTAGGCGGAATGAGTGTGGACGCAGAGTGACCATCTATGAAGTTGCTGATTGGTCTATTCATGGTGAGTTCAGTGAAAGGACTGTTGACATTGTTATACGTACCAACCGTTCACAACCTCCATAACCTGCCCTTATCTCTCTAAGTTGTGTGTATTCCGCCTTGGTGGAATAGGCGACAGTTACTGTAAGTTAGGCGGCAGTTTTGATACAGTACTAGTACAGCCAGCACAGACAAGAACGTGTGTGCGTCAAAACTCCGTTGTTGTGGCCGTTGTTGTGGCTTGTTTGTTCTCGACTTTTCTCGTGGCACGAAAAGCCGATGAACTCTACTACAGTAGCACTGTAACGTTGGCTCCAAATGCCTCCCCGACCAAATGCACGTGTCCTGCGCGACATCAAAGCGCGACAGGGTGTCGCCGCCAATGAAATCCCGCGCCGCGCATACCTCTACGTCGCACGCAACCAGAGTCTCCCTGCCCAAGTGCGCTACCAGGCGCAGCTCCAGCTAAACGCCTTCGGTCGCTACACGCGGCCTACGACGGTCAAAAATCGTTGTACGGCCACAGGCCGTGGACGTGGTGTGATGGGCGAGTTTGGTCTGTGTCGGGTAAGTGAGAGTGCTTACTTTTTTTCTACGTTCCTTGCGCTGACCGGCGGGTGGTGACCTGGACACAGTACCAATTTCGTATGAAGGCTCTCGCAGGAGAGTTGCCGGGCATTCACAAAGCCTCTTGGTAAAAGGTATCGTGCGGACTGGATTCATGGGTGGTAAATATGTTTATACACTGCCCTTGCCAGATACTACAGTAATCATCGGGCGTCAATTATCACTGTCGCGTGGGCCCTGCTGATTCGAGGGACGGGGATTCTGGATTGCTGAGCGGTTTACCTCGCTGCATGGTGGCGGACTTGATTGGACGAGGGGCCAACGGGAGAAGCGCAGAAGATCGCCCTCGCTATTTAGATTCTACTACTTTGGTGCTGTACTACAGCGAGGGCGTAATGACTGAGATATATGCCCGTAGTATTATTCTGGCCCGCCATTGGCCTTGGCCACGGCTTGTACTCAAAAAAGTTGAACCCGTCTGAAACAAAGCGCAGCGCGCACGTGCCGTACATGATACACTCTACCGTGAGTGCAGAAAATGGTCTTCGTGGCGAATGAAGCGGGAGCGATAGTGATAGCGCGAAACGAAGGAGAGATGAGAGCACATTGTGATAGAGGTAGAAAAGATACAGAATTGGCTACGCTGGCCTAAGTCCACACGAGTGTCGCGTCACGGGTGTACTGCAGCTTCCGTTTCAGTCGTATCAAAATCGAATGGATGCCGAGGATGGGAAAGCGAAATCCCTGCAACATTAATTGTCGGCGTGGCTGATGCATTACTAGTAGAGTTCCAAGATCTGGATATGATGGCCCTGTTTAAAGTTTAAATTATGTCTTGGCTGGAGCTCGGGTCGGGATTCTGAGTCAGGAACTAATAAGCCATATGCAGAAGACTTGAATCTACCTCAAGTGCGGAACGAGCCCGAGGACCCATCGCACTTACAGTAAGTCACAGCTCCTTCGGATGCAACCGCATAATGATGTCTGCGAGCGCCGACGGACGGGATGATGAACAGCGGAAGCAACTCTGCGAGGGCGTATCTCGGTCCATTATGTCCTCTGTATCATGACCCAATTTCCACACCTTTATTTTCAATAACCGCCAGGTTTAGCTATACCCCCATCTGTGATTCCAGCAATACAACCTAAGTAACGAAGACCAGCTTCAGTCGGTTAACAAAATAATCAAATAACAACATTCTGTAGTTCCTCTCACTGGGCATTCTATTATTCAATCCAGCCGGTCAAGAATCCATCTCTTTCGGTTTTGGCGGTGGACAGTGAGATCACGTACGGGCGTGACTGAACCGCCGCCGATGACGCTATTGGCGGAGGTCGCACGAGCCCGAACCATTTGAAGAGGGCATCGGCGAGAGGGAAAGCTGTTGTCGAGAGCTGAAGGGTGTGATCGAAGGAGTGAGCCAAGAACGATGAACTGATGAAGGTACACTACCGATCATTGTTAACTCACTACCAGTGATCTCCGATCGGTAACCGAATAGACTCCTTGGCGGACGCGGACTCGAGCGTTGTACGCCTTAGTGTCAACGGTTCCCTGAAATTTCCTCTTTGGCGTAACCACTGGAGCCAGAATTGCGAGGCGTGGGCCTGAGTGAGCCCAATAACTTTCCGACATATGTCATGATCTAGGTGGTCGCGGGATGCTCTGACTCCGGGGGCTGGCTAATGAGCCCGGGGGTCGCGGTCGCGGGATGCTCTGACTCTGGGCCCTGGTTCATGAGCCGCCCCGGGGTTGGGGGATGCTCTGACGCCGGCCCTGTCTCATGGGACCTGTCGACCCATATGCGCTGTGGTCATTATCTTTGGGGTCGTCGTTGTCGCCGTCGTGGCCGCTGTCGTAGCCGCTGTAGCCACCGTTGTCGATATTGTGGCCGCTGTTGTCGCCGTAGTGGCCGCCAATGACGCGGTCATGGCCACCAATGACACGGCTATGGTCACCAATGACGCGGTCATGGCCACTAATGACACGGCTATGGTCACCAATGACGCGGTCATGGCCACTAATGACACGGCTGTGGCCACCAATGACGCGGTCGTGGCCGCCGTTGCCATTGACATCGTCGGAGTCAGTTTCGAGGTAAGCTCTGTCGTCCTCGTCGGCAGATTTCACGTCATAGGGATCCGGTCCCCTAGCGTCCGACTCCATCTGTTCCGAATGCCACGACATATCATCCTTATTATGACTGCCTGGCCAACTTGAACCATCCGGCTCGGAATTGCTCCCCGGGTTATTATACTTATTTTTCCGGTACGCCTCGTTTGTCGACCAACCCATATCCTCGTCGTCGGAGTTCATGATCTCCATCCTTTTCTCCAACGCGGTTATCCCACCCTTAAGGGCATCCACCGCGATGGGGCGCACTTCAGGCATCTCTCGTACAAGTACAGGAGCTGCGAGCGCGAAGTGGGAGGCGGAAAGGATGAGCAGGATACCGAAGGCTATCATATACCGTCGCATTTTGTCGGACATGTGATGTTGATTAGTTGAGAGGTTAAGGTCAGTCCAGATCGGAAAAGAAAACACAACGTCCAGAACGAATGGAAGTGGGCTAGAAATTTGAGATGATAACGGGATTAGCGAATTGAAAGTGACGGAGAGGCGACACGCACTTCCCAGCACCCACTCAGTAACGTTGATGAAAGGAAATCGTCTTGAGTTGACAGGTTATTATTATATTCGATTTCGAAGCATTGACGTTGTGCAACTTTCAATGTCGATGCTTCGAAGTTCGAATATAGAAATATTACATCTGTGGGATGCGATGCAAACCATGAAAATAGTAGCTTAAATACGTGGCAAGCAGGAAAGCGATCACGGTAACATCCGCTGAGACGCCTCGGAGGTAGCTGTGCTTTTTTTTTTTTCAATGAAATGATAGATTGAAGTATTGTACTCACAAGTAGGCGAAACTAGTGGAGATAGGGCAGAGTCGCGGATACCAGGATCGGCGAGAATCCACGAGACAAACAGGAGGATGCAACGCAGTTCAAGTTGACACTGCAGGAAAGTTTGAGCAACGAGCACGAACACTCCTCAGCAAATAGTACAGGGCCACGTACTAGTGTGACGGTGGTTTGGTCAGTGGTATCGGCGCATTGGGGGACAGATAGCGGGAGACGAGGTGGAGATGAGCTCAGTTGATAACAGAACAAATGGACAATAGAGAATGAGTGAGATACGAGCGTGATTGCGGTGAGGTTGGTAATTTAGGCACACACTATACCAACACAAGGCGGATCCAGCACAAGCTCAGCTCAGGCTGAGTGAGGTGGACTGCGTGGTATAGCAAACGTGTGCTTACTGTAATCTGCTTCTGGTCACAATAAGCCCGTTGTGTATACGGTCGTTTAAGTTGCTGGACTTGCAATACTGTAATAATAAAAAGCGAGCATTTCTGCAGATCACAGATACTCGGCCGGGAGCAACTAGGTCAAACTACGCAAGTATTATCGCACTCTCTTGATGATGGATCTCATAGAGCGTATTTTATTCTACTGCTCTGCATAAGTACCGTGCCATAATATGTACAGTGAAAAAAAAGGTGTATCAACTAATTTAGGACTAATGTAGGGGTATCTGAATTTCTCGTATATATGGTAAATGCCGTATCAACATCCCATGGTAATCCCCGCATACGGCCCATCGTGATCGCCCAATTTTCCCTCCAAGATATTGCTCACATCACCGACGATGCACGAGCTGGAAGGATTGTCTTGACCTAAACAGTTTTGCATAAACGTCAGACGGAGCCCTAATCAAGCGAACCACAGGAAGAAAAAACGAACCGGGGCAAGAATCCCATGCGCCGGAATCCAATATATGGATCTCCCCCGACGGGTGAACGAATCCTAAGGACCTGCCAGGCACGACCGGGACAGGATCCTCCTGATTGTTCACGTGCGTCACGCGTCCGCTCAGCTGGCTATCAACGAAATCGGCGAATGCTTGGTTCCCGACGCGCGGCATGCCGTAGCTAGTCACCTTCACCGTCACATTCTCAGGGAGCTGTAGGCTCAAAAAGACGCCGTCGAGTAGGGCGAGCGCCCCACCTAGAGAATGGCCGACGACGGTGACGGACGAGAGACCTTGTGTCGAGAGCGTATTCTGTACGGCGGAGAGGATTGCCGGGGCAGTGCTTGTGTGCATCGTCATTCAATTATTAGCATGCGAAGCACTGGCACCAAAGGAGACGAACGAAAGTAGCATACCTGGCTTGTTCACGGGCAAACCCATTGTGAGCTTCCACGCCTGATGGGATTCCCCGAAAGAGTGACGGGTCGAGTGGCTCGAGGAAAAAATTAACATCAGTCAGGTCGGCGAACCTGGAGGGTAGCTGTTTGAGAACGGCGGGAAAGAAGTCCTGGAAAGGATGATAATTACAATTTGTTGGGATCTGTACCTTGATGCGCAACGATGACCGTTTGCAATGATGGGGAGGACCCGACAAACCCTGGGGAAGACTTGTGAGCATTATTCAACATTTCTCTAATGTGTTCCCCTACAAAATTGGGTACCATCACCATCACCGCCAGCTGCGACTGGTTGAAAGTCAGGGACCGCTTGGCAGTTAGCTGTGGAAACACCGTTCAAGCGAAGACCATCTCAGGGCATGCTTAAAGGGTGAGAACAGTGGGTGAACGCACCTCCACAGCCCCAGTTTCTTGTTAGCGATGGATTGCAATATGCTGCACTTGCAAAGTGTGTGAATGGAGCGAACCCAGCAATCTGTGCAGAGCTAAGCGTGGTGATGTCTTGACGTTTGACCTTGATGGGTGTAGCATGGACAAGCCAGATGAAGGCGAGAACAGAGAGAGACAATAACTGAACCATGACTCCTGGAGGAAAAGAAGCAATATACATCCAACGCTGTACGAATGCCAGGGGCTTATAAACTGGCCAGCCTTCAGCCCGAGAGGGCAAGAGTGGGTTGTTCTCTCGTCAAGGAAACAAAGACGCCTTCTATCGAAGCTCAGTACGTGGAGCGACCACCATGTGGTGCTACTGTAGTCGGTGCCTGTCAATCAGCAGAAACATCGAGTTCCGCACGAAGTCATACGCAGTTATTGGAGTAGGTTATTATTAGCGAGGTCAATTTGCGCTTGTCGAAGCACCAATAAGAGATGGTGAACCACCTGCTCGCGTGAGAAAGAACAGCATGGATGGAATGCGAATTCCGGTTCCTGGGAAGTACATATAACACCTCCCATTGGGAACAGACCGAACAGTCAGTGCGGAGGATGGACAACAACGACTCGAGTAGTCGTCGCCAGTGGCGCTGACATAACGCTGGGATAAACCACGACAATGACGACGCCAGCTGAGCCCGTCGAGAAGGCTACCGCCGAAGTTCACATGAAAGGCCATCACCTGTCTGAAGCATTTTGACTTTGACCACGGAGTCCCCTGGAGCGACCTAGCTACGTAGATCATACATTGCTGGAGTCGGATAGGCTGCTGCTAGGTTATCAAATACTGCAGCCATGCAGTCCGCATGTCCGTCCCCGATTGGCGCAAGTCGATGATCAACTTGATGTACTCTGAAATTGAGGATCAACTGCATTCAACGTTAACCCTGACTGCGGCTAGAAGAATGGCACAGGTGATTCTTACTACTATAAGGAGCTTGCAGCAACGTGTCAAAGTGCTAGCAACTACCAGTGGAGTGAAGGGAAAAGCCGCTACGTGGACTTCCGAGGTCGGAACCAGTCACGTGGGAACTTTCTCATGCCAGTGCTCGTCTCTGATCTGACTGGCTGTCAATCTCACACTGCCCTACAGCAATGACATGTATCCTGTATCCACAACACCTTTCGTTGGACAAGCCACCAGTCACACCCCGCGTCTGAACGAGACGCTCTTCGCGAAAGTAATGCTTTGCTCGTGAGGCTAAGTGTATGACAACGATTCCCAGGATCGTCCGTCTCTCCCTGCTTCATCCACGGACTTTTCCCTCGGGCTTTTTCGTCTCCCCTCCAATCGCTCAGTCGATCATCGATCAACGGATGCAAGTGTAGAAAGCGTACAAAAAGCTGGTGAGATGAATCGGACGCGTATGGGTAGCGGTCGATCAACACGTGGCGGGATCTTTCCCAGCCAGTGCAACCTGTGGTCTCCCTAGTACGACCCTTCCTTCCTCTCCCTGCTGCTCAAAATGTCGACCGAACCCATCATCAAGATCCGGCAACAAAAGCAAGCAACAAGTCCTCCTCAATATTAACGAAATAGGGGGGCGCACCCCCATCAGCGTCTGGATCCGCGCATGTCGTCACATTACACCTCTACCGCACAGATGGTATCCGACTGAGCACTCTACCGCGGACTCTTCGCCGCCACTATATGGTGAGACGTAGGCTGATACGTGCTATACTTCTACGACGGAGGTTACCTTTTGCGTCCTGCTCCAATCTTCCTTCTCACTCCACCTGAAACTCGCGCAAAAAACTCCCAGTAGTACGAAGGCAGGCTATATCGCTGCCTCGCGCCTGTATCCTCAGTGCACTATCACCCAGACTTGGTTCTGCCCAGATATTCCCTGTCTGGGTCCCAAGCCTGATTAGGGTTCACACGTTCACGTTGCTTTCACTAAAGTTCGATATCTCAGTGGGGTGGGGTTGCTAAATACATGTGGAGCGTCGAAAAGGATGCCGAAGATCGAGGGACTTTACGCTCATATGGGGAACGGTTGTACCCTTTGGATACTTTGACTCTTTACCACGTTCGCTGAGAGCTTACAATAACTTTACAATAACTTTTTATCAATGAAACTATCGCATCCTTTCGCTCTGCGGGTCCCAATCATCACCCGATCGCCTATTCAATAACCCATCTTCCTCATGATGTTACATTCCCCGAGGTTCTCGTGTTCACGACTGAACTAGCGTGAAAAGCAGGTACACACAATCGAGTGTTTGTGCGTGACCCAACTGTGGTGTGAAGGGTAGGAAGAAGATGGACAGTCTCGTCGTGTAATTCAGCATCAAAGACGAGAGCTTCGAGGTATCCAGTGCGGGGTCAGATGCGAGCTATACGTCATGTACAGTGTTAATGGGAGTGAGCGAGAACTGAACGCGTTCTTTCTTCTCTTTCTTTGTAGTACTGTTGAGTTTTCCTGTGAAGAGTCTGTACCACAGCAGCAAGATACGCAACAAACCACTTCATCCGAACGTGAGGTTTTTCGGACAGTGAAACCCGTCGCACAGGGTCCGGAAAAGAAAGTACGGCGAACCGAGTAAGACAGTCGTTGGTGATCCAATTGGTATGCTGGGAGATGACGTGAAAAGAGCAGAGGAGTGCCAGCCCTGCTAAAGTCCACGTCGGCAAAAATAGATGGGATAGAACCCAAACCAAACCGATCAGAATACGACGCAACGCGAGCTTGCACAAGGCGATCGAGTCTGAAGGGTCACCTCAGGCCGCGTCACAAGCAAAGTACACATGGATGGGGAAAGAACAACATGATTATTGACATACCATGTATGGTTTGCGCGTGTAAGAGGGTTTTGGTATCAGCGCATTGGGTCGAGGCACTGTACAAAAAGGAAACATGAGCCACGGAGATGGAGATGGACGTTGCTTTCTTCGACAGATGGGCATGGAGAGAATATGGAGGTGAAGTAAATGGCATGTCATAGCACAAAGTATGAGTAATACAACAAGGCGCGGTGACGAATACTCATTTCTACAACAAGAAAAAAAGAAGGTAAAGGCAACGTCAGTAGAGTCCAAGACAAAATTGAAGGTACACACAAGAATGATGCCCTCGAACCGCGACTTATACCACGCCATCGTATCCTCCTTCGTTACTCGATGCTTATGGCCGATTCGTGCCTTCTTAATCTTCCGCTTCGCAACGCGGTTCCCGGGGCGGCCCATAACGATATAAAAGTCCATGCCAAAGATACCAATCGTGGGATCGTATCGTGCACCAAGGTCAATGTGCTCCTGGATCCCAAAACCAAAGTTGCCCGTCTCTGAAAAGTTGCGCCGACGGAGCTCGTACTCCTTCACCTTGAGACCGCGCTCGAGAATCTCCTCCGCTTTAGGCCCACGAATTGTGACGTGAACGGCGATCTTTTCGTTGCGTCGGATACCGAACTGACGGACGGTGTAGCGTGCCTTGGAGGTCACTGGTGTCTGGCCCGTGAGTTGTTCGAGGACTTTGGACGCCCGCGTCAGACGGTCACCGGACTCTCCAACGGATATGTCTGTGGAAAGGGCCAGGTAACAAAGCGAATCTGTGTCAGGACTGGATGGAAGTAATGTTGGTAAAACATACTGATGACTAGCTTTTCAATGCGGAGATCACGCATTGCGTTTGTAGGAGCCGCTTTTGCCTCGGACTTGAGAATGGGGTGTCAGAACCGTCCTAAATATTGCGGCGATGTCGCTCACCATTTTGAAGATGTTAGATGTTTTGCCCCGTCGTCGTTGTCGTTGTCGTCGGTCGAGCAAGTCCCGCACTTCTACGGTGGCTTGCAACTATACAGTTGGCCAACGGCAATCTCCGTGCCTCCCTGCCCAGATCCATCAAGTCCGAAGCCCGATATTACGGCCGACTAGCTCAGTTGGTTAGAGCGTCGTGCTAATAACGCGAAGGTCTTGGGTTCGATCCCCACGTTGGCCATGATATTTTTGCACTTATACCTGTTGTATTTGTATGAATCTGTCAAAGCCACCGTACAGCAACTTACTTTTATTTTTGAGTAAGTTAGGCCCGAAGGACACGAAAGAGAAAGAGACAATTACAATTATGACAGGCAGGGCAATCAATCATGTGAAAAGGGAGCAATGAGAGCAATATTAGCTTCCAAAAAAGGCAAAATGAGCTCCGTCTCTGCACCTCCGTTGTGGTCCGGTCTGTCGTCGATGTACATAATCGTTTCCAAACTGCCACTCTTTCATCTCCACCTCTCTCTTCCTCTCCCATGTCCTCTCCCTCTCCTCATGTCCCTCCTCCACCCCCTCACCCCGACATCTCGTCACTCTCCACCACCATAACCAGTTCCAAGTAATCCGCGCTCTCACTACGTGCCATGCCCGTTCCAATGATCTCTTCACCAGGTCTCTCGATCAAGTTCTTTCATCAACTTCGCGCCGTGCCGCTGCATTCGAACAGCAGATAAAGGCTCTTGAGGTCCGTACATGTCACGTAACCGTCATGCCACCGACTTGACAGCCCACCTAACTACCATATACTTTTCCACAACAGGAGAAGCTCTCAGAGGACCTAAGCAACTGCCGCGCGATTGAAAGTTCACTCAAAGATGCCTTCAGCAGTGTCAAGGTATGCGATGCCACCCAATTACAGCTTTCGATGGCTAACACAAAGGTCTCCAGCGCAACTACCGCCGCACGGATAAAGATGCCTTCCGCACCCACGTGCCACACATTGACGCCGAGCTTGATGAAGTGCTCAGTGTGCTTAACGAGCTGGAGATCCAACTGCCAGTCATCCACACCCAAGCCGCGCACCTACGCCGTCTGTACGACTCAAGCCGTGAAAAGGTTCCTTCACATATCCCTCCCACCCTCTGCCCCTGCGTTAGTAGGATGCTGACGCGTCTCTTTCTTTCTTCCCTTGTTTGCATATAGGCCCAACTTCTAGTAGAGGACCTCCGCTGGCTAAATCGCGACTTTAAGAGCCGATGGCGAACCGTCATTTTCTCGCGCACGAGCCCCGTGTCATGGCGCTGGCGTGCAACACTCCGCACCCTGTTTGCGCTCACATTCGTTCTAGTTGCGTGGGGCACGTGGATCGCGCTTCGAGGCGCATACCGTGCTCATCGGCTGCGCCTAGTATGGGGCGAACGGCTCATTTCCTAGTTACCCGATGTGATCCGGCAGTCCACATATAGCCATTTTTTTTCTAATTTTTCTGAACCAGGCATTCACTATATACCCGATCTTGCCTCTTTACATAAATGTAGCATATATGTATACTCCAACTCCAAGTATAACCCGCACCGTTGCCCCCACTTTGCATCTACTGTAATATCCGAAATTATGCAACGCGAATTTGGGGAATAATGCAGACCGGCGCTTGTTTACCCGTAAGATAACGATGATTTGCTACTGGTCACGCGGGTCATCGTATGCGAGCACCATGTCCGCGGCCCGGGGATAATAAAAGTTTTTTTAAAAAAAAAACAGAGTAACAATTAATGCAAGTCGGCCGCGGGGCTCATGGGCTCAAATGCTGGACGGACTACTACAGTGGGACGCTGTCCAAGACAAAGATCCGGAAATACCGCCTCGTAAAGTGGGCATGTAAATTGGTTTGCTTTTCCTTTTCCTTCGGCGGTAGTTTGCGCCAATAGTCAGTCACTGGCTGCTATTGCGATATTACTGTACAGTACTCACCAACGCGGTCCAACAGTACAATACCTGCCAGACCGCCAGTGGATTGAAACAGCCCATGACATTGATGGGGGGCCAACGACTGGTTGGACTGGAAACAGGGAACTGAACTGGACGATGAGGACAAGCAATATATTCACCGGAACTCTTACATTTATAACAACGGAAGTGACCATAAAAAATGTGTTGAGAAAATTCCAGCGGTGGGATTGGATAGCTCCCTCTTGTCCATCAACAGGCCCCTGGCAGGGCCATCGACCAAGTTTGTTGGCATGCAGAGAAATTTTGAGAACATCCTACTCAACAGTATTTTCGGCTTTTCGCAAGTCAGTCTTTTATGAAATGTGACCCCGTTACGAATTATTGAAGGAATAACTACATGTGATAAGATTCTCGGTTGATGATGATGAAAGGGGCAGATGGCCATATCTAGGAATCAAAAGGTCATATGAACCAAAGCAGAAAATGCAAATGTTTAGAAAATGATGAAAGTAGCATGAGGTACAGTGGGTACTGTAAGAATATCTGCAGCACGATTGAACTGAATCGTTGCAGTACATACTGTACATCTTAATCAAAGCATTACCACAGACCTACGAACCGAGGAATTGAAAAGGGGCGAGAAATAGTCTAAATAAAAAACTTACTAGTTCCGGACCGATGCTGAGGCATCTGCCCCATGCACGAGAAGTACGCGGATGACTTCCAGATGCGTTGCTTGTGACGCCAGACGCATTGGAGTCCGGCCGTCCTTGTCCTGGGCTGACACATCTGCGCCACGCTCAAGCAGCATTCGAGCGACCTCTGTGTAACTGGAGGTGCCGAAAACTGGATCCCCACTCCGGAGAGACACCAAATGTAACGGGGTCTGGCCGTCCTTGTTCTGGGCCGATACATCCGCGCCATGCTCAATCAGCATGCAAGCGATTTCCAGTTGCCCTATTCCCAACGCCAGATGTAATGCAGTTTGGCCGTCCTTGTTCTGGGCTGACACACCCCCACCACACTCGATAAGCATGCGGGAGATTTCTCGACGACCGGAAGGGTCAGAAAGTGGATGCCGATCCCGGACAAGCGCCAGATGTAATGGGGTCTCGCCATCCTTGTTCCGGTCTGCCACACTCGCGCCACGCTCGACCAGCATATGTGCAACTTTCAGTTGTCCGCCTCCCAACGCCAGATGTAATGGAGTCTGGCCGTCCTTGTCTTTGGCTGACACACT
>QLOU01002176.1:0-24010 GCA_003313715.1 Russula abietina | reverse complement strand
GAGGTCGTTGGAGTCTCGAGTTTGGTTCTTGTCACCAACGTCACAATCTCATCCGCGTTCATTGTCCGGTTGCCCCATTGTGACCTGATTGCACGACTCTGGATCTTCAGCCCCGTGACCTTGATCTCCAACTCGGCTGAGGAATCGTCTGCAAGTCGAATCCTCACGGTATCTTGGTGTTGTCCATCCACATTCGCGATGATCGCCTTCTCATGGCTCTCGATGATCGAAACGCGGTCACCGATTTGAAGTTCTAACCGGCGAAGGTTCTTCACGTCCACGAGATCTTCGTCACCGTCATCAAAATTGATTTTGAAACGATCTGATTGCCCCACCCGTTCAAAGACGATACCGGAGAAATACGCGGCGTCTTGCCTCCACAACGCAAACACGCGCGTTGCCGTAGGATTGTGGTTCTTGTTCTTTTTGGTAGACCGAACGCCCAAAGCCATGGACGGTGTATTACTTGCCATCCTAGATGCTGGTCCGTCCGCAGCCTTCCGACGGGAAACTGGAGGGCGTCTACGACTCGATGACGCCTTCACGTCTCGCCGAGCTGGCATGTCGTCGTCAGTATCCATGAGATCATCTGCTGGCTCTGTCGAGCCCTCATCGGGAGCAGGGGTTACTTGGTCGGATCGTCCACCAGATACTAAAGCATTCTCCTCGGCATCTTCGCGTTCTTTACCCTCCCGACGAGGGCTACTGAGCTTCGGCGTCGGATAAACAGAAGAACGATGGTCTTGTTCGGGAACGGACGATGGTATTTCCACCGTCCGCCCGGTCGGTTTGAGCACATGTGATTGTGGCGGATAGTTTGCTTTCGTTAATGGCGAAGCTGTGTCTCTCTTTGGGCGATCTACGGTGAGACGTAGTGGAATATCCTCTTCGTCGTCGTCGTCATCTATCTCGTCACCTTTCTCGTCACGCCGAGAAACTTCATCCTCTGCGGCCATTGAAGGAACTAGGGCGGTTTGAGAAAGCGACGAATCGACCCGGCCGTCGTGTAAGGAATCTTTTGGAGAGGTCAACAAATGACGTCGAGCTGAAATAGATGATGTGTTTGTAGACTCGGGAGGTTCGGAGTCAGGGACAATGACAGTATCTCGGCTGTCCTCGTCTATTGGTGGTGAGACTTGATCACTCTCCTGATCATGTCGAGGGGAAGATTGCTGGTCAGCAAGCAACTGAGCTGCCAATCGATCAAATAGCTTGCGCCCTGTGCTCGGGACATAGGACGACCCAGGAAAGTTTGACGAAGGTTGTGTTTGTCCATCCGAGTCATTCTGTAATGCAGTCTGCAGCAGTAGCTCGCCTCGTTGAAGACGCCATTTCTTCTCGGGGTTTACCATACTCAGAATATTTCGAGTATTTCGAGACGGCCGCAACGCCTCAGATGCAGAGGTTTGTTTTTGCTGTGACTCGGTAACATCAGTGATTTGAGTATTGTTCATGTCCTGATCCTGAGACGCGAGAGGTTGGGTCGCCTGGTAATCCTCGGCGCGGAAATCCAGATAGTCTATCGAGCCTGGATTTGACATCACTGGAGGGGTTGAGGCGTCGTCGGGAATATCGGAAACGGGAGAACGCCTTCGCCCCTGTGCCACAGGTGACTGAGCGTTTGTGGCACTCGGGCCAGAGGCGGGCAACACCTCGATTAATGAAAGGTCAACCTGAGTAGACTCGCGTGGAGTGGAATGTATTGATATCGAGTGATGTCCTTCTTGGAATCCTTGCTCCGTGGCTCTTCGACCCAATTCAGAAAGGGGAACTTCAAATTTGCGATTTGAGGCAAGAAAAACCTTAGCAGGGTCTTCCCACTCTTCAGCTGCGGCAAAGGAATCGACAGAAGTGGCAGAGGGAGAACGTCGTCGCTTCAATTTTGAACCAGAACGAGACGCGGACCTCGCCTCAGATAGTTCGTTTGAGGCCTTCGGCGGAGCTTTCGGTGCCAAATGAAACTCGGAATCATGAGACAATTTCCTCTTTTTAATCGCCTAGAAGAGAGAAATATCAGTAACCATCGGCTGAGCGCAGAGTCAAGGAGTGGGAACGAGCGAGCAATACTGATAGTAAGGGGGATACAGACCCTACTCTCCGGCATTGCGCTACCGGACGCGACTTGTGTTTGAGTCTGAGTATCCGCCAACCCATGGAAGTGAAGTGGCGAGCCTGTATCAAATGAAGAAGACGATAAATCGGAAGGCCCAGGATCTTCTGACATATGTGGCGCGTCAAGTAGAGACTTGTTACGGGCCCCAGTCGCTGGTGCATTGAAACCTATTACACGGTGAGAGGGATTTGTCGGCAGGTTACTGTCCACGATCGACTCAGCAGGTTCATGCGCATGAACACGAACCAAGGAACACTGACGTCTTCCCGGAAGCTTTGGAAGGCATTGGGTGATCACAACCTGGGGACAATATTCGATGCTAAAAAACCATAGAAATGGAAATAGTATGTTTGGGGTCGTTGACAGTAATGATTAAACCGTTGATGATGGGAGTAAAGGACAGAGAACGACCAAAGGACGCAAGACACCGACGCGAGGAGACGGGGATCATCGCGTAAATCATTCACGTAACGCGTCAGGCCGCACGTGACTTGTCCCGTCCATATCCCATTTGGGTCCATTTTCTCTTCATCAACACCCCATTGGTGGTGACACTCTGTCCCGCTGCCCACCCACCGTCTCTTCCCACTCCACCTTTGAGACCACGTCCAAGCTACTGCGGTGGTCTGGCTGACTCTGTAATCGCTCTGCGCTGGACGCTCTGCTTCTGCATGTGGTATTATGCCATTGAGTTGCCAACCTTTTCAGCGGGGTTCACATCCTCGCACCTGCAGGCCTCGGTTTCAGATTAAAACACTCTCTCATGCGATAGATAAACCAATTCTGGCAGTGTCGTCTCAGAGAAACGACTTTGGCTCTCTTCACACTGTTAATGTCATTTTTCCCGAGAAGCCTCGTCCGTCTCACTCTGTCACCTTTGGGAAAGATGACGAGCTTATGTCAAGCAGGAACCGCTCCTCCACCAAGATTAATGATATCCATCCTAATGCCGAAGTCTCCGCTGTGCCTGCTCCGGTGCCGAATCCCTTGATTCAAGTACAATCTTCTGTGGCGGAACATACTACCCCACTCTCTGATTCGCCTCGTACCGTCGCAGGCGACGTGTCCTCCAGCGTATTCGCCTATCCGGCCAGTCCTGTCGTATCCTCTCCTTTGTCCCGAGTATACCCTACAGCCTCTGCTCTATCTGGCACCTCATCGTTATCGTTCGCCCTGCCCACGTCTGCATCAGCAGAACGGCCTCTTGGCACATTCAACAAGGTACCTTCGCGACAAACTACCCCACACCAATTTCCTGCCGTAGCTATCATTCTCTTGGCGACTGGCGGCGTATTATTCGTAGCTTCCATTCTTATTCTCACTAAACTATGCCTACGACCTCGGCGACGGTCCCATCCAACACCTTCCCTTCCAATTCTCCAGGATGCTTTCCCCCAAAGTAAGATAGGAGACGAATCGCCTCTGTTCGGTGGCAAAGAGAGACTATCGTCTCAACCAGGAAATAGTGCTGTCCCCTGGACATGGACACAGTATCAGTCAGATATCCCAAAGCCGACGCCCGTAGCAAGCATTTTAAAATCGGATGCGATGAACCAGGCGCAAAGGAGATACTCCCGCCTTGTGGATGAGCCTCAAAATCCATTCCATCCGGGAGAACCTACCACGCACGGAGCGCTGGCGAAACCTCAGGCTGGCACTACGAATCAATCATCGGATGGGGACCCTAAAAAAGCACTCTCTCGTCTTTCAACCCTCTCGGGCGTGGTTTATCCGGCATCGGTGTACGAATCCACTGTACAGGAGAATATCGGCATCGCTGTCAGCTCTGGTCAGGGAGACCTGGAATTTGGCGTTCCTGCTGCACGTGAGAACCGAAAACGGGCAAGCGCTAGACAAAGTATTCGAAACTTTGACAAGCGCCGAAGTACCATCTACGGTTCACCGGAAGGCCTAGCGTACACGATGTCGCCATCATTGTCGCCCGGCAATGATAGTAGAGATGACTCTGATGAATCCTCGAGACAAGGACGGGCTCGCGTCAAGGCAGCGTACGTTGCCGGATCGTACTTCCGCGGATCACCAAACGAGCCAGATAGAACCGTTCCTGAGGTGGACCCATTTGGTGACCCTGGAGACGGGGCATACAAATTGCCGCAAGCGCCAGGCTCGTCCGTGGGAAAAGAAGTCAAGTCAAAAGTGCTTGTTGGCTCCGTTGCACCTGATCCTTCAGCCTCACCAGGGTTCAGCTTATACCCCGATGATTCGTTGAGTGTGACAGAAGACCGAAACTGGGCGGTACCGAAATTCGTAAAGGGACAGAAGTACACCCAGGACAGCCAAGGTACTGGGGAAGATGGAGAGGACAGCATAACTATCGCCGATGGCGAGTTGTCGGGTGTTACTACATCACCAGGGGTGGCGGCAAGACGGCTGAGCGCTATGAAAAGCAGGGAAATGAGGCGGACAGATGACCGGCCTCCTCGGGTGCCATCACCACCTGTGCTGCCGTCGCTGGCGCAGATGGCAATGGCACATACAAATGAACAGGAGTTTGGGGATTACCGGAGTCCGACGTACAGTTTGTATGGGCTGTACTCGTGATGGATGATCGATTTGTAATAAAAATTTAATGTTGAAATTTACCAAAAGAGGAAGTGTCAGTCTAGGCGGGGAAGTCTTCCCGTGGGCAACTTGCAACTCGCTCCCTGTTGCACCGCACTTGCATACATTCACTTTCTCCTTCCCGCCATGTCGCGCCCAGGCAGTGTTGGCTATGGCGTTGTTTATGACCCCGTTCCAAACCCTCAAGAACCTTCAGATACCCCACACTCGCTTTACGAATCCGCTTACGAGCAACCCTCCCCAGGCCCAGGTACCCCTGCCCCACAAATGAGTGACGACCTCAACCCCGAAGAACAATCTGTCAACCTCGTAACTCCCCGTTTTCTCGGTAACATCGATGGCGAAGGCATACGCGAATCTGTAGGTTCCTTTGGCTCTACTCGGGCAAGGTCGGAAGGCTTTTCTTCGCTCTACGCCCTTAATCCTGAGTCTCTATCGGCAAGAGGCTCTCCCCGCCCAGAAAGCCAAGATTTTGGTAGTCCTTATCGTGATGACCCTCGCGCCCTTCCCGATGACCCCTTCGATGGCCCATCCGTTCCCTTGTCCAGTCTCTCATCTCCTCAACCCCGCTTTCTTACCGAGAAGCAAGCCGTCTATCCCTCTAAACCTTCCAAGTCCCGCCGTAACACCATCATTCTTTCCGTACTTGGTGGCCTACTTCTTCTCATCGTTGCCGTCGTCCTTCCCGTCTACTTCCTCGCCATTAAGCATTCCTCCAACAAAGCCGCCTCGTCTCAGCAGTCCGGTACCGCCACCGCCCCCTCCCCTTCCGGGACAAAGTCACCTAATTCTAAGAACCTCATTACTGGTGGAGATGGTTCTACTGTCACAATGGATGACGGAACCACGTTTACGTATCACAACCCGTTCGGCGGCTACTGGTACCACGATCCAAATAATCCCCTTGCCAATTCTGCACGAGCCCAGTCGTGGGTTCCTGCCTTGAACGAGACGTTTCAGTATGGTACTGATCGTATCCGCGGGTACGTGACTCGCCCTAATATTTTCTTGCTGCTACGAACGTTAAGTCTTCGAAATATTCAGTGTCAACCTTGGCGGCTGGCTAGTCACCGAGCCTGTGAGTTCCCTTGCTTTTCTGCGAGCTGGGGCGGGACCATCTCATTCTTCCACAGTTTATAAGTCCTGCCCTATACCAAAAATACCCAGGGACAGTAGATGAGTGGACTTTAAGTCAGGCCATGGCACAGGATACTGCCAGCGGAGGTCTTAACCAACTCGAAGATCATTATAAAACTTTCATTGTATGTCCAATCCGGTCACATTTGTTGAATCAATGCTCATGGAAAAACGCAGACCGAGAAAGATTTTGCCCAGATCGCTGGTGCTGGCCTTAACTTTGTTCGTATACCCATCCCGTACTGGGCCATCGAGACGCGGTCTGGCGAGCCCTTCTTGGCAAAGACAGCTTGGAAGTGCGTGCTTACTTGTCCAGGCATCACTTTGATTCTCACAGTTCCCCAGGTATTTTCTCAAGGCTATTGAGTGGGCTCGGAAGTACGGCATACGCATCAACCTAGATCTCCATTCTCTTCCTGGTAGTCAGAACGGTTGGAACCACTCCGGAAGGCTGGGCACTGTTAACGTGCTCAATGGTCCCATGGGCTTAGCCAACGCAGAGCGCTCACTAGATTATATCCGCATCATCGCCGAATATATTTCTCAGCCTCAGTACAAGGATGTTGTGACCGTCTTTGGTGTCACCAATGAACCACAGGCTTCAACGGTTGGCCTTGACAACTTGTCCAGATAGTAAGTGCCACCAAAGATCAGTCTAAACCTGTCCTTAACCTGCTCTTAATAGTTATCTCCAAGCGTACAATTACGTTCGTCTCGCCAGTGGTACCGGGACAGGCAACGGGCCCATGATTTCCTTCCATGAGGGCTTTGAGGGCCCCGCGCAGTGGGCCGGCTTCCTTCCCGGTGCAGACCGTATCGCGCTGGATGTACACCCCTACCTTTGTTTTGGAACTCAGAGTTCTGCTAGCATGTCTGCTCGCACCACAGAACCTTGCTCTTCCTGGGCGGGGATGATGAACACTTCGATGACGGCATTCGGGCTAACTACTGCTGGAGAATTCAGCAACGCCATTAATGACTGCGGCCTTTTCGTAAACGGTGTCGGACTGGGCACTCGTTACGATGGCACCTACACTTCCGGTGGACCTTGGCCCAAAGTCGGTGACTGTAATCAGTGGACGGATTATAAGAGTTGGGATCAAACTATGAAGGACAGCACCAAACAGTTTGCCATGGCAAGCATGGACTCTCTTCAGGTGAGTATATTCTATTGATGCTCGCCGATTTGTTTGTGAATCCTTTATAGCACTGGTTTTTCTGGACATGGAAAATTGGCAATTCAACAGATGGCACCGTTCAAGCACCCTTTTGGTCCTATCAACTTGGTCTGGAAAACGGGTGGATGCCCACAGACCCCCGTGCTGCAAATGGTGTTTGCGGGAACACGAGTCCATGGCAGCCTCCGTTGGCTCCCTCTCAAACTGGCGGTTCGGGCGCTGGCAATATCCCTGCCAGCGTTTCTTCGAGCTTCGCGTGGCCACCCACTTCTATTAGTAATGCTGGTGCCGCCGTCTCACTCCTCCCACATTTCACCCGTACGGGTACTATTCCGACGCCCCCTGCCCCATCTTTCACTGGGAAGAATTCAGTCTCGGTCGGAGACGGATGGGAAAACCCCTCAGATACCTTAGGACTGGCAGTCCCAATCGCGACCTGTACCTACCCTAGCGCTTGGATGGAGTCTGGATTCTCGGTCCCCCCTGTATGCGGCGCCCAGAGCACGGGTCGGCGCCGTGACGTCCTTCCACCTGAGCCTACCATTACGCCAGCCCCAGCTCCCTCACGCTGAACTACGAAACACGTGTTTATTCTCGGACTCGAAAGTTCGATGCAGGATACATCGTTTGCTGAACGATTGATGTTTATTTGAACAGTTTCCACGGACTAAGAACTCTACAACCATAATTTACTCTCACTTTTTACATTTTTCTGGCTCCTAGAGGCGAATTGGTTTCATATTCCAACTTCCTACCTGAGTGTTGTGGGGAGTGGGGTCCTTGTAGTACATGTACATCCCGAACACTGGGGACAGTGATCGCATCCTACGATACCCTTTCGAATCACGGCTCTTTAACTAATTGAGCATGTTGAACTTGCTTCGAGATACCAATTCCTAGTTGCAAGAGTTTTCATTACAAAATAACGGTACACGATTGTCTCAATGCTCTCCGCTTGTGGTGGCATATCGATCCTCGAGATCCTCCTGCCCACCAAAGCCTGCCTCATAACCACGATCTTCACGTGGGACACCTGGCTTCGCCTGCTCCGAGTCTGTCTTCGTCTCACTCCGTGCACTGAGCGACGCGAGTTGTTCCTGCTCCTAACCAAAGATAAAGTTTTGGCATCGCCGCATATAAACAAAGACGGGATCAAGTCGGAAATGTTGGCTGACCTTTTTCCGAGCATATTGCGCTTCTTCGCCAGCTTCCTTACTTTGCCAGATTGAACTCTTCTCAGGCTAACATGGCCGGCGGGGTTCGGGACGAACAAATGAAAAGGATCAAAGAATAAGCGCTGTTTTTGCTGTGATCGATTCGTGGTTTGTACGTTACCTGAGTCGTGGACATGATGAATTATTGTAAGGTGTTACAGTACTGCGCCCGCCCCGGGGAGCGAATGAAGCAATTTAGTCACATGACTGAGGACGCCCGAAATATTTTATTATCTAGCCGAATCCATTTGATTTGGTTCGTAGTCACCGCATCACCCATGAACCGGATCACCCATGAATCACCCATGACTGGCACTGGCGTCATTCACAGACAAGCGATTTCCCCACGGGGAAACCGTCAGTCTTAGCAGTCTATCACAACACCATTTTCGTTGCTAAATGCATCGGATTGCCGCCGTCGCCGCCGACGATTGTATTGTAGATACTATTCGCCGGTACGTACTGCATCACGGGGGGCTGTAAAGCTCTCTGTTGAGGGCGCAGCGCCGCATCGCACGCTCATGGTGATGGTCACGCACAGGCTTCTATTGCAGCATCTTCATATATCTTTCGCATGCGACTGCCACGCACGGCTCCAGTGCGGCGACTCGGAGACGACCATGTCACGGTGTAGACACGGTTGTAGAATAAACTTATGGGCGCCAGTGACGGTGACAAGGACTTGCACTGAATGAATCATTATAACTTCGGAACCTTTTATCTCTATTGGATCTACGGTATTTGACGGGCCGGACGAACCTCAATCTCAAAATCAGACTTTAGTTTTCCAGTGCGTGCCGCCCATTTCAGCGCCGGCGGTTTGCAGTGCAGAAAGAGACGGATCACCAAGGGCTGCTGTGCCCGTTTCGAGAGACGAAATCAAATGGTGGCGGCTCAAGCGCTCACGTAAGGACTTGTTGACAGGACCACGCGGTGCACTTGCGCCACTTGCACTTAGCCCTGCATTATCGCAGGGCGTTATTGCTGTGCTTCAGCGAGAACTGCTTGTATGTGTCGTGAACCTCGGAGCTGGAGCACCGATTATTGGCTGCGAGAGCGTCAGGCGACGAAAGCTAGCAAATGACAGACACATACTGGAAGCTTTCTGAGCTACTTCCCGCTCCTTAGCACATTTTCGCAAGGTTTCGAACATTATATACGCTTTCTTGTAGTTATTCGAGTTTGTGAATCTGGAGGAAGTCAAGAAGGACCGGCGCGCTGGATCTCGAGGCGTACCGGGTAGCATGACATCGTTATCCGGGATAAATAAAACAATGAAGGGACCGATAGTCGAACAACTTGCTATCGCTGTGGTGGTGAGAGAGAGTCTGAGGGACAGGGTTGTTCGGCTACTTTGCTGGTTTGCTGTGTCTACGAGGGTCGTCGCGGTCTTGCTTTTGTGACTTTTTCTTCCCAAAGATTGCGGACGAGGTCATCTGCCAAGGGGGTTTGGTGAAGGCGAATGGTAATCCAGGAAAGATCAGCGAATCGGATGGGTGTCGTGAGGTGCGATGAGAGACCTACACGGGCAAGCTTGCCTGGGGTGCACAGAATGTGGCCATCAAAGTCTTGTCAAAAGTCAACTCAAGACAGGGGGGTGGTATCGGGGCGAGAGGAGCATGGGACAGATGGCTGTGAGTGGAATGGCAAGGGAAATGTGGCTTGTGAAAGGTGCGAGGACTATGAATTCAAACAGGAAAGACGAATTACAGATTCCAACTGCCGGCAGGCAGCATATGTACACTAAAACATTATTAGAACGACATGGCACACCCCAGGTAGTCCGAGATTATCTGTCTGCGTTCAGTCACAGTTGATCCCCCAGGAAAATCTAAGTGCAGACGTTCTGCAACAATAGCACATTGTGCTACTAAGTATATAAAAGGGGTAGATGGAGTAAAGAGGTCCACGTGCTTGTTAAGTTATACAGCCTGGACTTGGTCAGTTGCACGTGTTCCGCGTCAACGCCCGCAGGAAAACATAAGGGAACTCTCAAGCGATGCTGAGGTATTGAATAGTCGCATAGGAAGAAGAAGATTCCTGTGTGAACCGGTGAGACATGAAGCACAGGTAACCAGACTAACTCACATGGCTTCAATACTCTCAATTACCTGACCAAGTCTTTCATTTATTTGGTTAACACTCGCCTGTAATCCCCCGATCTGTTGCTGCAAGTCGGGAATGTTCATGACAGGCAGATTCGAATTTGGCACCAATGCCACTTGATCCCTTAGCGTGGTGACTTGGTTTCCCAAAGTTGTAAGGGCACCAGTGACGGTGTTGACGTCCAGAATAGGAGGTTGATCCGGAGGCGGAGTTGGAAATTCTTGTGGAGCCGCCATTCTGTCCAAAGTCGCGTGATTCCTGCACAATATTAGCCAAGTCGACATTACCACATAACAGCCAGCGTGCGTATTCACCTGTGCGACGCGACCAAGAGAAAAAGGGTACTGGAATAGGAATGAAAAACGTGTCCCCCCATGGAAGGGGAATCACATGTAAGCAATTGTACGATTTTGATCTGTGCGTAGTAGCTTCTTTGATTCTAGTTTGTTTCATGTCTACGCACATTGGCTGCGGCGATCGGAATGAACACTTCCACATATTTCAGACTTCAGATCAAATTTAAATTGCTCAGTAAGAGCAAGAGAATACCATTTCTGGTCACTCGTCTTGCCAAGGAAGCTGAACTGAGATCATTGCTTATCGAAGTCGAAGACTCCCCTGATCAATTTTCGAACGTAATTGGTGCTTCGAGAGTGATTGCGTGATTGCACCCACTTCTTAGGGGTTCGTCACATCCCTAATGGATGAGACTCATTCTGGAAACGGTTACTCGATCAAAACCCGAGGCACCGATGTAATGCATGTGCCCCTTCTTGAGAAACCGTCTTATGAATATTGGGTAGCTCTTGTGAGGACGCCGACGAGTCGGAATGATTGACGACTGACATTGCATACCGGATTAAGAGGCTGAAGAGCCCGAAGATAGGCCTTCTGTGATATTTTGCTCATTTGCGTGCGCCACCGAGGATGTCATGACATGGTTGCCAAATCGTAGATCAAGTCGTAGATTCTTGGTTAGTTCGCTCAGTCAGCAGACGAACCCAATCCATCGAGTGTCCATTACGGTCAATCGCTTATTTCGTGTCGGTGCACACACAGAGCCGGATTTATCGCAGTGGCCGCGTACCTCGCATTTAGGGATTACAGGACAATGTGCGCAAGAATGATGGCATGCAACGACGAGGGCATATTGCGTTTCGGTGATTATCCATCTCCGGACAGATAGAACTCGTGCGCGACATTAAAGCCCCATGAGTCAAAATAAGGTTGTGTAGCGATTTTATCATTATAGGGTATGTAGGTTATGCAACTGATGAAGTATGGCGGTACAGCAGCAGTGACAGTGAGAAACAAACAGTGATAACGCGGGGAATGAAAGGGGCAACGCTGGGGCGGGCATGAACCAACCCTGAGCCGGCCAACTGCTGGTGCTGTCCATGCACCACTCAAAGTCACCAACACGCCAGTTGTGTCATCGAGGGTATTTGTTTCGTGCTTCTGCAACGAGACGGCGTGCGCAAGCAGCTTTGCGAGTCCCTGACATCGTAATGTAACGTGTGCTCATTTGCTGGCGGCAGCAGTTAACGGCAATGGCGGATGCCCTTATTTGTAGACATTCAAGCATGAGGAAAAGGTGTGGATGGAGGATCGAAAATGTGCGTGTCTGTTGGGGTGGTGCATGAGGAAGCAGTGTTCGGGAAAGACAATCATCGGACGTGAAGAGAGATGGCGACCTGTGTAGGCCACCGGCAAGCCTCCCACACCGTCAACGTTTGCACGGACCACGCAGCAGGGTCGAATGAAGCGGTTGACGCGTATGGCCTGGACGGGACGTCATCCGATTTGTGGTATCGATGTCGTAGAGGAGTTGACATCACTATCGGAGGCTCGAGGTTCAGTTAAATGTTAAGACGATTATAAAAGTGAAGATGACGAACCGGGTGGTCGTGGTGGAGGAACCACCGGCGTGAAAATACGAAGGACATGCGACGGCGTTCGCAGGACTAATCAGACACATCATTCTCACGCAGGTGAAGGAGGGGCTGTACGGACGGTTGAAGTACAAGCTAAGACGTCAGTGAAGACTAGTGGGACGAACACACATGGTAATCAGAGGAGCATGAAGGTGAAGCCGGCGTACTATTGGGCTGAGGGACCGTGATCGTAGCATGGGTCGTAGCAGCATCACTCGCGTTTCTGAGTGCAGTGGAAGTCGGTTTAGGAAGGGAAGCACTGGGGAGAAACAGCGATCAATCGGGAGAGCCGGTTGCCTCACCATGCGAGGCGCGATACTGGATAGGGGGAACGATTGCACAATTCGTCGCACACACTTTGTAGGAAGGAGAGGGATACGCGATCAGGGCCGTCCCATTCACGGTTGGGCACCTGCTTCTCTGTAAGGCATACAGTAAAATACGATAAAAGAGGGGGAGACACAATGCAATGCGTGGAGGTGACACGAAGTGACAGTACTAGTGCCAAATCCTCCCCAATTTAGTCCAATTCCGGCGCCCGAAAGAGTTACTGAGCTGAGCCTAACCTCCGGACCCCACCCCCTTGAAGGCTTTCACTGGAAACTGGTGAGATGTGAAGCATAACCAATTTGGCAGACCTACGTGGGTTGATTTGGCTTCAAGTCGAGCTAGGCGCTCATTGACCTGATTAAGGGTTTCCCTTAATCGGTCGATCTGTTCCTGCAAGTCGGCATGGTTCACAGCAGGTTGGTTCAAGTTGGGCACCAAGGCCACTTGATCTCTCAGCGTATGGATTTGGTCTCTCATAGTTGTAAGCGCGGCAGCCATCGTGTTGACATCCGGCATAGGAGGAACCGGAGGATGAAACTGATCCGTGGGAACTTCCTGATTAGCCATTTGCGTCCCAACTCCCAAGTCACGTGATTTCTGTGCAAACATCGGCTAAGTTGGTATTACCACTTCGGCTAGGTACTCACCTGTGTCTGTGTCAAGAGAAAAGACCAGAGTGTTTGTGCGCTTTCCTACAGCCTTTTATAATTGTTGGGGTTGCTATAAAAGGGTTGTTCCATACTGCCCCAGGTCCCAGGAATCACATGTAAGGTGTGATCTCACTGATCTGATCTATGCCGTGTGATTTCTCAACTTGGAGTTCTGCGGCGATGAGATTCTTGGTGAGAAGACGCTGACGAGTCGGAATGATCGACGAGTGACATTGCATATTGGAGAAGAGCCAGAGAGCCTTCTTGCCTAACTTAGCTCAAACCGTTCGGGAATCAGACGAAGGGCAAGAAAAGGAAGTAGTGTCTCGGATCGTGATGTAGAGACTTGATACCGCTCACACTCTTTCGGCAACCTGAGTGTGCCGAATTTCGAAATTTTGTGTCCTGTGGTGCACAGAGTCGGATTAATATATTAATTGCTGTGGCCGCGCGCTCCTGAGGAGAATGGTACCTCACATTCAGATAAGAGATAGTGCGCGCATGCGGGTTGCATTTCGGTGATGATTAACGAACCCGGACAGACAGAACTTCGGGCGCGACATTCGAGTCAAAGAGAGTAAAAAATGTACCATTACAGGGTATGTGGGGTCTTATGCAAACTAGTGACTGGGCCCGGCCATAAGGTGGGACAAAAGACAGAGCGATATACAGAACTGGTACGCTCCACCAGAAATACGGCGGTACAGCAGCGGTGACAGTATTACCGCGGAGAATGAAAGGGGCAAGCTTTAAGCTTTAAGGCTGAGGCGGGTATGATCCGGCCTGCGTTCCTCCCTGTACCTGTGCTTGTGCCTGAGCCTGTGCTTGAGCCGCCAGTACCTGCGCTTGGTGCTGTACTTGCGCCACTTGCACTTGGGCATAGCCCTGCATTATCGCAGGGCGTTATCGCTGTACCTCTGGCTTACAGTGTAGGTGGAAACCGCCACTTACCATCAGTTGGAGACGCATCGCATGTTCCATCTCCGGGGTGAACTGTACCCCGTGCAACGGCGGGAAGTACATTCCCTGGGCTGGGTTTTGTCGCGGGGCGGCAACATGGGGCAAGTTCGGCGAAGGCTGAGCATGACCTTGATGTTGTGAGGCCGACGGTGGACGAGGAGGGTTTGGTGTTGTTGATGTTCGCGGTGGAGAGGAGTGGGACACAACGGGAGACGACGATACCGGGGCTCGCTGAGAAAACCCCGGGGAGAGGTGTGGGGTGCTGATGTTGGGAGCCCCTGGAGACATATTCGTATTCAATGCCCGTTGTTGCGCAGCCTGCACTTGCAACATCTGGGCGCGGGTAGCGTTGGCAGCTGGGATCCGTTGTGAGATGTTGACCTGTGAGCGTATTTGCGCCACTGGCTGACCATTCAGTTGAGGCCTCGGAGCATTATTGTTCTGCGCTGGCTGCTGGGCAGGCTGCACTTGCGCTTGCCCCTGAGATTGCGCAAGCGCGACTTGCGTTTGAGTCTGGAGACGCTGCATATTAGCGTGCTAATGGTGCGAACGATGCTACGCACATGTGATTGACCTGGTGTACCGTTTCCCATGCGCTGGAGTAACTGCTGTCGCTGGACCTCCTCCGTTCTTCGTCGAGAGAGCATTTCCTGGGCATCCTTCTCGGATTTCATCCGGCTGAGCTCTGCGGGACTAAGTCTAGGTAATTTGGAGAACTGTCCGTGAGTGTCGTGAACAGTCGGAGCTGGAGCCTTCCGAGTATTGGCTGTGAGGGGGTCAGGCGATGAAAGCTGGCAATGGCGGACACATACTGGAAGCTTTCTGAGCTACCTCCCGCTTCTTAGCACATTTTCGCATGGTTTCGAATATCAGAACGTGCCGACGTCGTTTTCTTGGCTCGAAAGTAAGGCCAGGTATTTGTGCCGTTGTGGAACTGATGCTGGCCATACGCTTTCTTGTTGTTATTTGTGACTGTGGAGGTCGGGCGGATGTGGAAGAAGAAGGACCGTCCTGGGCAGATGGCACCATGGGGGTAAAGTCTCTCTCGCCTCGGTCTTTGCCCAACCACCGCGTCCTGTATCGTTCCTTGCATTCCCAGTCAGCACGTTGCTCCAGAGAGATCGCGCCGCGCGAGGAGTTGAACAGGTCGGCCACCAGACCCCAGTTCTTAGGGTATTTCTCTACTAACTGTTTGAGCAGAAGGTCATCCTGATATGTCCACAAAGCGTCGGCCGCTGTACGACGCGCTGGATCTCGGGGGGTGCCAGGTAACATGACATCGTCATCCGGAATAAGTAGGCTTGGTTTACCACCATCAAATAGGCCTAGGAAGGGGTCGAAAGTCATAAACGCGGCATATAAAAAAAAAACGCACTGCTCGTAACTTCGTCGGGAACTTTGCACGGCGCATCAAAGTCCGGTAGGATAGGGGCATCATCAAAGCTCGCCCAGTGGTCATCCTCCCAACGCACAGCTGGGTTTAGAGCAGCCAACAACGTCGGTCGTGTGTGCATGAAAGAGCCCATAGCCGTCAACTTGCTAGAGGCAGTTGCGTCGCCGCGTCTATGAGGATCGTCGCGGTCTCGCTTTTCTGACCTTTTCTTCCCCGCAGATTGCGGACGCGGTGATCCTGCCAAAGGCGGAGGTTCGGTAAATGCGAATGGCAATTCAGGAAAGGCCAGCAGCAAGTCAACGGGCGGCAATGGATGGATGTCGTGAGGTGCGTCATCGGATGCGGCATCGCGAGGTTTATGGATATGAAGGTCGTCGAAACCAAGAATGAGTTTGTCATAATCGAGGTGTGCTATGTGACCACGAAGTGGCGAGTAGATGTTCGGCTTTGGGTGTTGCTTTGGAGTTAGCGCCGGCGTTGGCCCTGTAGCCGCGGATTCCACAGTAGCGTCTGAGCCTAGAAGAGGATCATCTGATGATTGCTTTAGCCCTGGGTGACGATCAGGTTGAGTCGATTCGCCAGACTGCACCACCCTCTCAGTTGACGGTCCTGGCGTCTCATCCTGCTTAGGCTGAGCGTCCATTGTGATCGCGGCCTGCTGCATCGCTTGCAGCATGGATGAGTCATCCAAGTCTTCCTCCTTTGGCTGAATCTCGTTCTCTGGCTGAGTTGACTCACTGCGCTCTGCGTGTCCCAGGGCCTCTTCTAGAACTGCGCGCGGCTCAAGAGCATCAGCTACTTCTTGTTTTTCCAGCTCCTGTTCATCGTCGCTATCATCAGAGCCATAGTCCGCCGAGATAAGAGCCGCGAACGGCCTTCCATCGGAATCATCCTGCATCTCTTCCTCCGCACCCTGGCCATGTTCTATGATCATCTCCACGTCATTAATGTCTCGTGACTCATCATGGACCGGCCGGCTCCAATCCACGACAATGCCCCTCTCCTTTCTTGTCTGTCGATCGCCAGCTTTATGCCATTCGAGCGCAGCAGCGGCAAGGCTGTATGCCATACAGATCTTCCACCGCCGCTCCTCTCGGAAGTCAGTGCGCATCCAATGCTGAGGCGTCATTTAAGCATTTGGCAAACAAGAGACTCAAAGCACCTCACCATTTCGTCTAAGAGATAGTCCCAATGCGTCTTTGATACATTTCCGAGTCCCCGCTGCTTCTTAGGCTGTCGATAGCTCCATTTACCTGTTTCTTTGAGCTGTTCTATGCGCTCCAATACTCGAATGAGGCGCAACTCCGTAAAGGCCACCTAGATGTCTTTGAAAAGCGCAAAACTTTGAACAAGGTGATATACGCACGTTCCAATCCCGAGTACTCATCGTTTTGGTAGCACGGGACACCCTCTTCCATAGAGGGTTTGCCCGGATCGAAACTCCCCATTTATTGATTCCCAACGGTGTCCAATCATCTATGCCATCCTTGCGGCTTTCCGGAACTTTATCTTTCTCTTTATCCTTTTTGCGTAGACTTTTGCCGAGCTTCAACCTCCGCTGCTGGTCCAGAGGGAGAGATTTCGCAAACGGAAGCGTGTAATTACGATTCAGTGAGAATTCGGGGTTGAGCCACTCGTTCGTGGTTAGAGATCGTGGCTCTGCAGTGGCCACAGCAAGGGAGTATTGGGGCGACTCCCCGATGGGTGCGAGGACGGCAGGGATAAAGACTTCGGTCGATGGCCTGGGAGGAAGAATAAAGGCGGAGGGGGGCAAAGCGAGGGGAGCGAAAAGGGGTTGTGCTGGTGGTGGCGGAGGCGGTGGGGAAGTATGGCCTTCTGTTTGTGAAGCTTGAGGACTCGGACTCGGCGGGACTGCACTCTGGCTTCGTCTTTCGGGAGTAAGCAGGACAGGCTCATCAGATTCAGCGCGGGATTCTCCCACAACATCGACGTCCATATCCTCCTGCACGGTAACTTGCTCGGTGGTCACTGGGGAAGTCAACACTTCAGATTTCGAATCATCACCCTCCTCGATAACCAACTGGGTAGGGCCAGCCTCCGAAGGGGTGACTGACACCATCGTTTGCTCCGTTTCTTCAAAGACATCACCCAAGTCTTCAGCCAGGAGTGCATCCGCACCAGTCTCCGCAACCGGTGCCTCGGAGGAGGTGGGAGATGGTAAGGGAGATGCATTCTCAGGAGGGTCGGGTTCGACTTGCAACGGAGGAGGCGGCTCTTCGTCGGGAACTTCAACAGAGACATCTTCGATCACCTCCATGGCGGTATCTGGAGACGGTGGGCGCGAGCCACCTAGCTCCGGTGAGCCTTCCTCTGGCGGCGCGACAGATTCGACCTCTGGGTCCAACGGCAGTGGGGAAGGAGACGACGGAGCCTCGGACATGGGTGAACCATACGGAAGGACTGACGGCGTGTCATGGGCTATGTCGGAGATGGGCGGACTGCTTGGCTGGTACGGAGAAGACGGAATAAAATCAAATTCGCTGTCCGCGAGTTGTGCTATGCTACCGGCCCCCTGACTTTGAGAGAAGAGGAGAATGAGCAGCAAGGCGGAGGGTAAATGAGAAGACGCACTCTTTAGAAATGTTGAATCTGTCCATGAATGCTTCGAAAGCCGGGTCATCTTGACCATCCACGGACAGGACCAACTCGGCTCTGTCGCGTCGTTGTAGCAAGACGAACATTTCGCGCAAATAGTCATTTCTACGTCTTGTGATCTCACTAAAAATTCGGAGCTCAGCGAGATCGCAACGGCGAGAATGAATGCAGACTCACTCAAGTTGTGCGAGACGTTCCTCGAGGAGGTCATGGGACGGAGCAGGGGAAGCCATGAGGGAAGAGAGTGGAAGCCACTCAACAGGCTGAAGCGGCGGTCACACAATTTCACACGATGTTATGTAAACACGACAGATGTGGAAATGCAATTACGGGTATCGGAACCTTGAAAAGCGTACATGGACTTGGGTTGTAAGAGATGGATGATTAGCATGCTATGTACTAGTCAATGGTCGGACAAATAAATAGTGTCCAGCACACGCGATCACGAGTGTCAGGTCAATTACCCTCCAGTCAGCGCTCCTTCAAACTCCCAGCTGTCCTTCTCGTAAGTCGTGTGCCGAGTGAGAAGCCCTACTAGGAGGTAAAGAAGATCCGTTCAACGAGGATGCCGTGTCGTAAGCAGTTTCAGCTTGTGAGCTACTGTCATCAGTTTCGTCTGATTGCACTTGGTCAGGGGCAAGCCCAACTTCACTCCTATTGCCCACCAGCCTGATAGTTGCACCCAATTCTTCATCCTCCTGATCAGGTCCGTCTGCCTCTATAGGTGTGCTTTCGATCGGGAACAGGATATGAGGCGACGTAGCCCGCGGTGATGTTCTTGTGGATGATGAGGGCTCCATTGGTGATGCAACTAACGAAGGATCAGGGTCGCCAAGTAGGTTGGCGACCCTAGGCAGAGAGGTAGTCGGCACACTCGAGGGAAGTGGAGGTGTTGTCTGAGTTGAACGGGGATCACTGGACGAGCTTCGCGGGGAACCGGACCCAGTGGTAGTTCTCGAATGGTGGCCAATTTCCCGCATCAAAGAACCCCCGCTCTCAATGTCATCTGGGTGGGATTCAAAATCGAGGGAAGCAGGCACAATTTCATCATGAGTTGGAAGGTCCACTGGGAGAGGAGCCGGTGGTTTTGTGATTGAAATGACAGGGACAGCGATTTTTTGCGATTTTTCAGGCGAGTCGACAACACCTTGGAAAGGTGCTGTATTACTGACATCCCGAAAGACTGGGATAGGCACTTCAGCGCCAAGAGCAGCGGAGTTGGCTAGATCCACCACACCCAGTCCAACTTTCTCCGGTGCCTGTGAATAGGAGTACGGATTTTGGGGATGCACAAACCAAGATTACAAGGTAAAGCCGCACATACCTTGCCTTTCTCCCCCACTGGAGGGTCTGGGACTAAGCCCACTTGTTGCCACTTCCGCACGCTTTTATCCGCCCAGGCTTCTAGAGTTGTCCAACCTCGATACTCGCCTGCAAGGCGCATACCGCCTGATGACATTCCACCAGTTCCTTCACCAGCGCCTCGCCCAGTTCCATCAAAGAAATAGCCTTCGTAACCAACGTCGTCCTCACTTCCCTCACTCTCGTTCGATGCACCTAGCTCGATCCCTTCTCCTGATTCAAGTACCTCTGCAAAGCTGGCCAACCAGGTTGCCCATCCAGTGGGGCCGTCCCCTTTCCAGAGGACGACCTTGGTATCAAAGTCACGACCAAAAACGATAACTTGACCGACGGAACCTCCTTCTCCAGGGTTAAGGTCGACCCCAACGTAATTGCCGGTCTTGTCTGAAATAAGTGGTATCCATCCGCGCTGGGAATACTCCTTGCGAATCCAGCCCGGCGGCACGGATTGCATATATTCGCGCAATTGTGCATGTGCTCCAGTGTTCGGGTCATCATCGACTTCGCGCCAAAACCTCCACTCCTCGAGTACTTCCTCGAGGGGAAGGTGGTGTAATCCAAAAAAGAGGCCCTCAGAGCATCCGGCTGATGACTCCGGCTCTTGACCATCGACGATTAGGTAGGATTCACGGATGACCTGAGGAAGCGAGAAACCGAACTGCATCTCTATACTTGCAAGGTCTTGTGGAAGAATGCCGTAGTTGAGCGTGTCACCTAATTCGGGATATTCGGTCGACAACCAATTTCGGATGCGTGTCCATGTTTGCTCGAGGGGAGGGTATTGATGAGGGGGGGAGAGCGGGGCATTATGGAGGGGTAACAAGGGTGAGGGTTGTGAACGAGAGGACTTTCTGCAGAGTGATTTAGAATTTAATGGAATGTAAGAAAGGATTCTGAACTGGCACACCCTGTCGAAACAGACTTGTATTGCGTTCCGTTTGACTGTGGAGGGTACGTATATGAGGGGGTGATGGCTGATTCTGGATCCGGGGAGTTGAGCGAGGAATCTGCAGTAAAGAGGCCATTTTGTGCGAAAACGGGGGAAGGAAGAGAAAAAGCCTCTTGGGTTGAAGAGAGAACTTTTCGCCTCCCCTGGATAGAAGCTTTTGAAGAAGAAAAGAGGGAAGCGAACCAGGGCATGGGAGGAGGATCGAAGGAGGGGAGGTTTGTGGCAAGGTAAACCCGGGCCAGCAGCGCCAATTGAAATTATAATGACTGTGCATCGTTCATCCACTTGCTCAGTCCAACCCTCACCCCACTGGTTCCCATCACCGCCCTCTTCACGCATGCTGTACCCCCCTTCTACGTAGACAAATATTCATATTTCAAATCTCAAGCAAGGCTGTCTGCGCCCATAATAGCCAGCGCCAATGACGACCCTTTTTGTGAATCCCCGTCGGGTAAGCCCGGCGTTCATTTCGACCCCTGGGATATTACATCAATCTGCTGGTTGATTCTCGAGTAGAGCGTCTCACAAAGGCAGAAGGTTGACGTATCTTCTTCTCGTGCCGACATGCCGCCCTTGTTGTTGTCGACCTAACGATGTATTCCCCATTTTTCCAAGCGAACACTTGGGTTCCAAACCACCAGCGCAACACTTTCCGATGACAACAGACGCAAGCATCCGGGCCTTCATAATTGAACCCTCGGAGAAGTGTGAGTAGGAAAAAAGAGTATGTATGCTTGTTCAGCGCCGCAATCAAGGGCATTATCCGTCTAGATTGCCATGTAGGAACAACCCTGGGTCCAGGACCCTCCGAATGAAGATGGCACGCTTCTCTAGAGCAGGTATTTCTAGAGAAATGACATAACAATCACCTTCCCCATAGGTCAATTTGACAACTCGTGACCGAGAACTTCCTCTACTAGGAAGTCTTGGCAACGCCTGGAGGAATGCGGTACAGTATGGGCGGTGATAGATAGGGAGTCTGGCTGGCGCCCCAGGGCGCACGCCCGAAATCCAATTACTGAAAACGGCCTTGGAACAATGACACTACTGTTATGCAGATGAGACGTCAACACTTCCGTTCCTGCTTGATTATTGAACCTCTCAAGATGACAACTGGCTGGTACACGACCACAGAATTCGCAAAATGGTAGTGGATGTGTAGTGAGCAATAGGTACTAAGAGAGAAGAATGGCTCGGATGGCTGGCGTGACTTACAGAAGCGGAAAGCATGAGGCATGAGACGACAACCGACATGAGATTTGTCAGTGACTCAGTGTCATCCAGCAAAGCAACAACTTTACCCCTCACTAATCCTCTCAAACTCTAGTCTATGATCAATCCCAATCATATTGAGTAGCCCAGACATCTGCTCAATCATACTGTAGTGATGAACCCTGTCTATAGCATGGCCAGGCCCAATCATTGGATATAAGTTCCTGCAGAGTCAATAATCCATCATAGTTTTGCTAATTTTCTGATGTGGCTCCTGACATGGAATTCACAGCCCGTCTTTGCCCTCACTTCTTCCACCGTGACACCCTCCGCCACATCAATCAATGTGAGCTCTCCCTTCTCGCGGTCTACATCGAATGCCCCAAGCTCCGTGATAATCTGGCTCACCGCTCGAGCGCCAGTCAAAGGGAGCGTACATTCCTTCAGGATCTTGGGACTGCCGTCCTTCGCGCAGTGCTCCATCACAACGATAACTTTCGTATTGTCAGGACTCGAGACCAAGTCCATGGCACCGCCAATGCCTGTGCCGACGTATAAGAGAAGCTCTGTGTGCCGCATATAATAGCAAATTACCTTTGACGAGTTTCCCGGGTATCATAAAGTTGGCAATGTCACCAGCCTGCGAGACTTGCATCGCCTTTTGAAAAATATGATTAGGAACTGTCGTTTATCTCACTTGTAAACTTACCCCGAGGATGGCGACGTCGATGTGCCCACCACGTATCATGGCAAACGACTCACTAGAATCTGCGAGTATCCACTTTCAACAACTCGACTGAGCAAACGGTACGTCCACTAACCAAATATAGATGCTCCAGGTAGTAGTGTGACAGTCTCTTTTCCGGCGTTGATAATGTCCCTGAAGATATAGAGTCAACATACGCAGAAACAGTCTAAAGAGTGGTTCGCACGCGTCGAGTTGCTTCTCAGTTGGGTACGGACCCATTCCCAAGATGCCATTTTCGCTCTGCAGCCATACCTTAACATCTGGTGGAATGTGTTCCGGGACGAGAGTCGGCATGCCAATTCCTAGGTTCACATGGAAACCATTCTTGAGTTCCTTTGCAGCACGCTGCGCGATCCGGTGACGAATGTCTTGTGCTACGGCAAGCCCATTGCCTCCTGGACTATCCGATGCAGGCTGAGCAAGGGTCTGGATTTCTATTTGCTTCTCTGTGGTGGCTTGCACAATGCGATCGACATAGATGCCAGGTAGATGGACGGCGTTCGGGGAGATTGACCCAACTGGAACAATATTCTCTGCCTGACATGAGAAGACACATCAGTTCAAGTACAAAACCCTTTTGACACTACCCACCTCGACGATGGTCAGCTTCGCGTTCTTCGCCATGGCACTGTTGAAGTTGTTTGCCGTATACCTGCAGAGAGCTCTATTGAACACGTAACGGAGAGACTTGTGGTCGAACGAACCTGAACACCGTATTTCCTACCTCATCCACCTTCCACGCTCTCACAAAGGCAACATCCCCCGCAATTGCATTTTCGAGCACGTATTTTCGCCCATTGAACTCACGATGTTCCTTGCTGATCCCAGGAATTTTGACACCTTGGGACATGCCCCCTTCGTGATAGCGGATCGGTATTGCACCCTTCTCTACTCCTGTAGAAGCGCCAGTGGGAGTGAAAAATGCGGGAATACCTGCTGCGTGTGCGCGTATGCGTTCGGCGAGGGTGCCCTGCGGTACAAGTTCCAGGGATATCTTTCCCTGGAGATAAAGCTGCTCAAAGTGCTTATTCCTGGAAAGGAAGAACCATCACGAATCCGACGAGAGAGTGATAGATAAGTAGTATGAACCCTCCAATATAAGAAGATATCATTTTGTCTATCTGCCCTGTATGGAGTAGTTTTCCTATGAAACGGAAGTTTCCAACCATGCGAAGCTAAATTAGGCAATCGTCACGCACCGAGACCAAGCTGGCCAGCATTGTTAGACACGGCAATCAAGTTCTGCACGTCTCCTCTTGCAGCGAGTGCACCGATCAAGGTGTCTGGGGTGTGAATTTGGCGTTTAGCAGTTCTACCCGGGCTTCGCGCGGCAGCCCACCTGGTGTTCCACAGAGGCCAAAACCTGGGGTAATAATGAGCATATCCCACGATCGATAGCCCAACGACACACTGTACCTCCACTAAGTAACACGTCCCCAGACTTGACAACGTCGATTGCAGAATCAGCCGAGTCCCAGACCTTCTTCTTTGGAACTGGTGCATCCGCCAGATCTCTGTGTGCAGG
>QLOU01002140.1:0-10383 GCA_003313715.1 Russula abietina | reverse complement strand
AGGTCCCCACACGGTCAAAGTTGGCCGGACACCTGATGGAACGACAACTTTGGCGTCTGCATGACCTGCGCCACGGCAGTGGCCTCGGATTCTCTGTCGAGGTTTTCTTCCTTGCCCTCAGACAACCATTACCCATATCCTCTTCAAAAGAGACCCACATCGCACTTCTGATCGGCACTTTCAGAGCCATTATATCCGACTGGGAAAAGTACAAGTATTCGTTCGGGACGCAGCAAGTGCTGCTCAATCTCGTCTGCGATTTAGCTGCGCAAGATCGTGGCATCTTCTCCGGTTACGCTTATCCGCCTTACATTACCGACGAGCTCCTCGTACTGCTGGGAAATATGCTCGAGGGTGAGAAAGGCTCGCATATTGATAAGGCCGTGCGAGAGCTTAGAGCTGCTCGCCTCTGGCTTCATGGCGAGCGCCAGAAGTTCCTGGACAAGGTGCTGGAGGTGATTACTCGACCAAAACCCGCTAACTAGCACCTGTCCGCGAGACGGCTGAGCCATCGACTTCGTAGTCATCTTACATCGGGCTTACTAAGCTTCGTTGGGACAACTGAATTCTCTCCGAGTCTTCTGTTGCACCGAACCAAGAAAGCTGTATACGGGCTTTGTGAGTCGACACCAATGACTGCCACCTACTGTGTCTTTCACGCGACTTGACGGAGCCAAATGATACCAAAAAAATAATAATTGAATTTGAATTTTGATAAATTGCTTTGTAGGCGCAATCGGTGTGCTTTTGTTGTATAATACAGGTAACTTCGATCTCGTACAGGAGCTCTTGGACCGATGGCTTTTGAGTGGGTATTCAGTGAGACACAGCATGATTGTTGACCCTATTGAAAGAAAAGGGCACGCGAGAGAGGAAAACGAGTGGAATTCACGGGATGCAGGGAATGGTTGTGGGCAAACGCGCAAGCGGTGCCCAAATGTAATTACAAGTATTTATAATAAAAAATCAAACTAAACTAATGGGTGAGCCGCACGTGCGAGCTCGATTCCAACAGACCCACCACTGAGGTTCCCTGTGACTCCCAATAACGCCCAATCAAGATGCGCAGTACCATGCCATGACGAAAAGCCCTCTCCATCGCTATAGAACCTGACTTGAAGTCATTGGAGCTCTCGTATTCACGGAAGAAGTCCTCATCCACGTCTACTTAGTGAGTGAAACTTCTGGACAATTTAGTTGGGTATTGTTAAGATTTGGACCGCCAGGTCCAGAAGACGCCTGCACGTGATCGTGCGCCAAAGGGACTCGTAATCACGTCAAACGTCTGTGCACAGTGCACACAACATTCTCCTTGCTAAAGGTCCCAGCCAACCCTGGTCCCTCGTCACTAAAAAGAACAGTAGTATACATACCAAATGTTTTACTTGTAAATGGACATCTCCGGGACCGGGTAACACAAATCGATCGGATATCGTAAAGAAGAAAAAGAACTACACGAACACACTATAGCAAGCATCTTCCAATGTGGTGAGTCGGTGACTTTTCATCAACGCATCGGGCCACTCAGTCATCTTCCGAATCCGAGTCTAAGTCAAGTGGCGCACTAAGCGCAAAACCGCCATCACCATCCCAGTCAAAGTCTTCGACGAGCTTTCGCAGGACGTTCGAATGTTCGGTACTGATGTCGCAGTTCTCGATGCGGAGTAATGTCAAAGGTGCCCCGGACGCTGCCATACGCTGGTGGAGACCTCTCTCGAAAACGTCGAACAGCATGCCCGAGGTAAGGTCGCCTTCGGAAAAGTCCAGATCGCTTAATTTCAGGAACTTCAGCTTTGGAAATATTGTTGCATGCGCATGTGCCACGGTGGTCAGCTGCACCAGAGTACTTTCTCTGTTCTCGTGTGTCTGTTTCCTTGCTTGCTGGTTCCGGCGTTTGTAACAGTTGGAGCGGTGAGCGCCCGCACGAAGCTACTTGTCCCGCGCCCGATCGCTTCCATTGTGGAGACATTTGTAGAGCAGCTGAAGAGTTCGGCCCAATTTATGTCGATAGTATTATTGGAGGACATAGAAATAGACTCGAGGTTTGAGATTGGCAACATATTGCATGCTTGCTTGAGAAGGTCTGTCGAGTGGCCGGGCTTGGGTAGCCCGCTGAATGATAGAACAAGCTCAGGTTTGCCGGCTATGTCACCTTCAAAGTTTTGGGTCTCGGGTTTGCTTAATGTAAAAGGAAAAGTCGATGCAGTTATATTTAATGATTGATTCCTATGGTGACCAGTGGTAACAGTGAGACTTTTGAACTCGACGGGGGCAGGACTTTGAAAGTGTGCTGAAATGACACGAAGTAAGAGACCCTCCGAGTCATCGTGAATGAAGGTAGTATGGGAGACACAACCCAAACGAAGTATTGTTGAAGAAGGTAACTTGAGCATCTTCAACATATTCATAATGCGGGTGGTTGAACCAGAAAGGCGCAAGCGAGAAAGATGAGGAAGGTGGATTGTCTGATCGTGTGAAAATTCGGTGAGTTGAGGGGGTAGGCAGGAATCAAGTGTAAGATATTCTAATGCCGGAGAGGTGACCAGGAGATTAATCAACTGATTTAAATCGCCAGGAGAATGGTCGTCCTCTTGGATACAGGCTATTTTCAACAGTGTTAACTGGCCATGAGGAACGAGTGACCAAGGGATGACGGTTCGGGTAAGTGAGAATGCCCGTAGCCTTGGAGCATGCCCCTTAAACAGCATGTCTCCACCAAGGTCCGGAAAGGGAATGAACTGGGGGTAATATGGATTTTCGTCAACCATGATTTCGAAATGTTCCAGAACTGGAGCTTCGCGACAGTAAATTCGTCGTAGAAAGTCATAGTGAGACGAAGCCAGGTTATGAATGCAGAGTTGGCTAGTACGGAAGAGAAGACGATCCATCAGGGGCACCACAATAAACGTTTCTGAATATGACCGGTAAAGAGGGTTGGGCCCGAAGTTGAGCGCGATGTCCAGCGGCGCATTCTTCCCCCGATCCAGTATCACCGAAAGCCACATTGCGTTCTTCGGGATGGTCCAGATTTTAGTCCACAACGACGAATCGTTGAGCGCTACTTGACGCCAGTGCTGGCACACGTGCGTGACTTTGATCCAGCCCAGCTCATGAAATCTAGAAGAAGGCTGTTCCTCGAACACAAGGAGGTGAAAGACCCGTGCAAGAATCTCGGGGGGTAAAAGGGAGATTGGCACGAGGATACTGGAACGTGTAGATTGCTTGGCGACATCTATCCCCTTATCGACTGCGACTGTGGAAATGGTCGCATCGTGCGCACCGGGATCGTGAATGCTGGTTTCGGAGCGATTAGGATTGAATCTGGATTCAGATTGGGCGGATATATCGGTGTGCATGGATTGTATATCACTTGACAAGAGTTCAGGAAAGTATAAAAGTGGGCAAATGAGAGTACTCTTACCTTTCATGAGAACGGACGGTGATACTGTTGTCCGTCATGATCATGATTTGACAACTTGGAGTGGCGGCGGTTTGGCATGGGCGGCGCCGGCTATCACCGTTGCAGCACGTGACTCTGACTCCAAATGTAAAACGTAAGCGTAATATAATTGGCCACTAAATCAGGCGGGAGGCATCTTCCAAACATCATCTACCAAGTAACGAAAAAAAAAAGAACAGGAGTATAATGGAATCCGTACCAAATGCTTTACTTATGAATGGACATCTCCAAGACCGGGTAACACAAATCGATCGGATATCGTAAAGGAAGAAAAAGAAGTCAAAAGAGATAAAGGGTGAATCAGCACACGAGAACACTATATACTGTAGCAAGTGTGGGGAGTCGGTGACTCATCAACGCATCGGACCACTCAGTCACGTCACCCACCTGTCCGCATCGATATCAGTCCGAGTCCGAGTCCGAGTCCGAGTCAAGTAGCGCATAACCGGGACCGACGAAACGGTAAACGACTTCCCCGGTATCGCCTAAATCTTCCTTCTCATCCCAGTGGAAGTATTGGACGAGCTTTCGCAGGTCATTGGTACGTTTGGTACTGATGCTACAGTCACTGATGCGAAGTAGTGTCAAGGGTGCCCCGGACGCTGCCATGCGCTGTTGGAGACCTCTCTCGAAAACGTCGAACAGCATGCCTGAGGCAGGGTCGCCTTCGGAAAAGTCCAGCTTGGTTAATTCCAGGGACTTCATCTTTGGAAATATTGTCGCATGCGCATGTGCCGCAGTGCTGCCCAGCTGCACCAGAGTACTTTCTCTGTTGTCGTATCTCTGTTTCCTTCCTTCCTTGCTGGTTCCGGCATCTGTGACCGTTGGAGCGGTGAGCGCCCGCACGAAGCTACTTGTCCCGAGCCCAATTGCTCGCATTGTGATGACATTTGTACAGCGGCGGAAGAGTTCGACCCAATTTATGTCGATCATGATAATAGTGGCAGACATAGAAATAGACTCGAGGCTTGAGATTGGCAGCGTTTTGCATGCTTTCTCAAGAAGGTCTGTCGCCTGGCCACGCTTGAGTAGCCCGTTGAATGATAGAACGAGCTCAGGATTGCCGGTTATGTCACTTTCGAAGTTTTGGGTCTGGTGATTGCTTAGTGTAAAAGGAGAAGTCGATGCGGTTATATTTAATGATTGTGTCACATGGCACCGGGTGGTGGCAGTGAGACTTTTGAATTCGACGGGGGCAGCACTTTGGAAGTGTGCTGAAATGACACCAAGTAAGAGACCCTCCGAGTCATGGTGGATAAACCTAGCATGGGAGATACAATCCAAATGAAGTATTGTTGAAGAAGGTAGCTTGAGCATCTTCAACATATTCATGACGCGGGAGGTTGAACCACGAAGGCGCAGGCGAGAAAGATGAGGGAGGTGGATTGTTCGACCGTGCGGAAATTCGGTGAGTTGAGAGGGTAGGCATGAATTAAGTGCAAGAATTTCTAATGCCGGAGAGGTGACCAGGAGATTAATCAACTGGTTTAAATCACCAGGAGAGTGGAAGTCCTCTCGGGGACCGGCTATTTCCAACTGTGTTAACTGGCCATGAGGAATGAGTGACCAAGGGATGATGACTCGGGAGAGTGAGAATGCCCGTAGCCTCGGAGCATTCCCCTTAAACAGCATGTCCCCACCAAGGTCTGGAAAGGTAATAAGCTGGGAGGGAGATGCGGCAACCGTGAAATGTTCCAGAGCTGGAGCTTCGCGACTGTGAATTTCTCGGATACTGTCGGAGTGATGCGTAGACAGGTTATGAATGCGGAGTTGGCGAGTACGGGATAGATGGGGAGGAATCATGAGAAACGGATCTGAAAAGAAAAAAAGATCAGAAATCGACCATTCAGGAGCGTTGAGCTCGAAGTCCAACGGCGCATTCTTCGCCCGAACCAGCATCTCTGAAATCCACTTTGCGTTCGTCGAGATGCACCAGATTTTAGCCCACAACGACGAATCGTCGAGCGCGACTTGACGCCAGTGCCGGCACACGTGCGTGACTCTGATCCAGCCCAGATTTTGTTTTCCAGAAAAAGGCGGATCCTCGAGCACAAGGAGACGAAAGACCCGTGCAAGAATCTCGGGGGGCAAAAGGGGAATTGGCACGAGAGTATTGGGACGTGTAAGCAGAGAAAGGGTGGATTGCTTGGCGGCAGCGGCATCTATCCCCTTTTCGACTGTAGAAACGGCCGCATCGCGGGCACCGGGATCGTGAATGGCGGTTTCGGAGAGGGTTGATTGCATATCGCTGAACAAGAGTTCAAAAATGGATAAAAGTGGATAAATGAGAGTACTCTTACCCTTCACGAGGAAAACGGACGGAGACATCACCGTTGTCCGTCATTTGACAACTTGTGGCGCGGTTTGGGCGGCTATTAATATATTGATTTTTTTTGGTAAGTGTTTTATTTAGTAGTTTCGAACAATAACTATCTAAAATAATTGACAAGTTCAGCTAGTTTGGTGACATTTTTAGTTTTTATCTTGCCTTATTTTGTACGTGTTATTTATTTCTAGTTATCGGCGGGTAGGTCATCTCTCTCCGAAGGGTACAATTTTTTCATTAGCCCTCAGAGGTACTGGCTCCCATCGCGTTCTCATCCGGCAATGCTTCAAAGTCTTCAGGGATAAACTGTATGTAAAATCCCCTCTTCTCGCTTCTACATACCCACATCAGCGGCAAGAATCAGCCCCATCGGCTTCAGCAGAGACGAACAGCCAGTTACGTACGAGCTAGAAACGCCCAACGACGCCGTGGGCTCCGCAATGGCTTCCCTTTTCCCAACAGGTTTGTACTCGTCTTCGATTGACCAGTACGACGTCGTCCAGTCTTCATATGAGAGAAAGAAGTGTACTTCTTCTGGAGGAGAGGATGCCTCGGGACACTTAAAATTGGACGAAATCACGGCGGACGTGCGGTGTCCGGTTACTTTTGTCAAAATGTTTTAGCATATATGTCTTTGGTAAAGATGCCGGCGCCACGCCACGAGCCGCTGCCACTTACTAAGAACCATGGCGTCCGGGGAGACACCACTCCCCCGCGCACACCGGGCGACGTTTGTCACAATACTCTGCCACCGCGCACTCTTTTCCTCTGGTTCCTCTTTTGGCTTCTGATGTATCGAGAATTGGTGCTGGTAGGAGATCGACGTTGGGTTCCGGAACGTAAATCTGGGCGAGATCCGAGGTCGGGTCCATGTGAGCTCTGCTTTCCTCCAAATAAGGGAGGCTATCACATACCTGACGACATCTGCCATGACCTCCGAAATGTGCATTTCCTCGAACTGTCCCTCGAAAACGTGACCTGTCAGTCGTCGCTTCCGGAAAGGCTCGTCCTCCCCTAGGATCTTGGCATACAGAGGTCCGAGGACGCTACCGATGTTTCCGACGCTGACGAACGTCTTCTTGGACGACGCAGGGTCTGGATTGGCGACCAAGAACCCGACATCGCCGTAAGTGGCTGTTGAGAAGAGGCCACCACGGTCGTCGAGCCCCCACGAGGCCATCGACGCCCGGAGCTCCCGCAGGATAGACGTAGTCCAATCCGCATCACGAAGATCGACGAGGAGCGTTTCGGAAACTTGTGCTGGTGATGCGGTACCCGAGAGCAAGATAGAGCCTGCGATTTGATTGGCCAGTTGACGGGCTCTCCTTGTCCGATCTGTGTTATTTCTGATTAGCATCGCCATAAGTGCGTCACCACATGCCGCTGACCATCTTCGCCCACACCAAGAATTGACCCAGGATAGCGCTCGCCGAATATCTGAGAACAGGATTGGAGGCACAAGATCAACTATCCACGATAATGTACTTGCCTCATGGCACAGCCAGACTAAGGGTCCTCGATGATTCTGGGGCTGTCTGTCTGACGCAATATCCCCGCCGATGACAAGATTTCCCCGATTATTCACAACTAAGCTTGAGAGCATTGCAAGTGATGGCTGTTCCTGCTGGTCATATATCGCTGGCCATCTCCCTGTGCTTGCCAACAACGTGAGACCGGCCTTGCTAAATAGTCAAACACCAACTGTCAAGATAGTCCATCGGAAGCGCACCCTGAGATGCTCAGCCTGTATTATGGAAGGTATTAGCTATTCGCATTGAAAATTCGGAGCCCTTCTTCAGGGAACTTACAATACGAGTAGCGATGGCAGCAACTTCCAATAGATGACCTTCTCTGAGATACGGCGCGATGAACGCTCGTAAATCGGTGATCCCCACTATACGGTGTTAACGATTGCTGACGGTACTTAGACCATGGGTCCTTCATACCATTGTGTAGAATTATGAACTCGGGGTTTGCCGTTGTTTGTTGGGAAACTCCGTAGAGCTGAGGAAAACGGGCGTCCCTAGGTGCGAAATTAGCAAACGCCGATTCGTTGAAAATAAAACCAGATCTACATACCAGACACTCTTCAAGAAGGCAAGATCGTCCTTCTTTCGCTAAATAAACAACAGGATGAGCAACTCCTAGGGAAAGTAGAGACGACACCTACCTTCTTTCCTTCTCGTCCATCGTATCGTTTGATCAGTACTGGCCGTCCGTTTATACTCGCCTCAGCCAGGTTCTGCCACCATCCGCCGCCCATAGGAGGCATGCCGTGCAGTACTAATTCTGAGCGATGCACCAGCGGAAACTATAAATACAATCGAGTTCAAAAGGGGTACGACTCGGGCAAACGACAGTTGAATTTACCCCATCATCGTCTTGAGGACGCAAACCTCTCCTGAAGCCTACGATCATCTGGGAGTGCATTTCCTCTACCTGCCTGACGAGTTGTGTCTCTTGTGACAATGTCGCCCTCAACGACTCGCTCATTATGTGCTGGAGTTCAACGAGGACGGTACACTGGTACAATGCATGGCATTAAAGTGGTTATTGATACATTGAATTGAAGCATACCTGAAACTGAGAAACGGCGTCGATGAGCTGAAGCTCAAAGTCGGTAATCTTATCCTTGATCCTGTCCTTCTTGATAAAGCGGGTGAACAGAGTTGTCTTGGCAAGATCGCTCATCCAGTCCCTGATTGAGAAAAGTAACCTGTGGGAATGGTCATCTCCGAATCGCAAGTAAACCATAAGGTGCCTACCATTCAAACCGATCTACGGATTCCTTCAACGACGGAGGAGCAAAGTCCCACTTCCCCTCCATCGTATCACGTATATTGAGCACAAAAGCTATCGCACGACGTGCGAGCCGCAAACAAGAGTCTCGGTTCGACTTCACTTGCTGAAGAAACATGCTTGGTATCGAGGATGAGTATTAGTAAAGAAACCCATCACTCACCCGTACAGTGTCCAAAATAACCCGTAGGACCGTAATGGCAGGTCCAAGTTGCATCGCTCCCCCGAAACCCTCTGTTAACTGGACGGCAAGTTGTGCTGCCGACATCAGGTCACTTGAGCCGGGGAGTGGGCCGCCGATTCTGCTCCTGCGCGGCATTTTTTCATAAAAAAAATTTGGTATACGAAGAGCCAGCGACTGTAGGTCAAAGGGTGGCAGCGGAGAGGCGAGGAGGTTTGACTGGCAGGTTCTGAGGAGTCGGGTATATGGAACAGAACGAGGCACATAGCCCTTGGTCGCCAGTGCATGGCCATCAGCCACGTTCCATATGTAGCGAAGGGCATTCCCAGGCCTTGACCGCCTTGACCGCCTGCCATGGATCGAAGAGATACCGTAAGGTTAAAAGGATTATAAAGAACAAGCGCTCACGAAAAAGAAAATAGAAGCCCAGAAGCTTGGCCTCCAAAGGAGTCCTGTTTTCTCTATTATTTCAGATGGCGTGATACAGTAACTCTTACCCTCCGTGTTTACGTCTGCCGATTTTCATAAAGGTCTACTGTAGTTCGTCATCTGTTGCTTGTGGTCACTGTCGCGGGAACGCCAAGAAGTGTGGGTTTTGCCGTTGCCGGCCTCGCGACGGATGCAGTGGCACGTGACCGTACAGAATGGCACGAGCCGGTTACTGCGCTTACCGCTGTGTATGCAGAGCAATGTACTGTATAACACAGGAATGTAAGTAACTCAAGTTACTTGCCAAAAGTCCCAGCACGGTGGCCCGTCAGAAAAATAGGTGGTATCCATGCAACAAATTGCAAACTGCTGTGGTACGCAAGATAACTGATGTAATGAAAAAGAACTGAACGCTTGACTGAACGACAGTGATACCGTGCCATATGTTTTACTTGTGAATGGATTTAATGGATATCTCTGGCACCGGGTAACACAAATGGATTGTTGGATGTCGTAAAAGAAGCAAAAGGCGGTGAGCCCAAAGTGACGAAGGGGTCAGCACACAAATACACCATGTGACAAATGGCAAGCTTCGAATGTGAGGACTCGGTGGACTGTCACAAGCACCGGGTAGCTCACACTTACCACTAGTCAGAGTCAGAATTGTCAGCATAGTACCTTCTCGGGTCCCAACCTGTACTCCTATCCCAGTGGAAGTACTGGACAAGCTTTCGCAGGCTGCTCACACGCTCGACACTGATTTCGCAGCCATTTATGAAGAGTGACATTAAAGGCGCCCCAGACGCTGCCGTGCGCTGTTGAAGGCCTCTCTCGAAAACGTCGAACAGTATCCCTGAAGTAAGGTCGCCTTCGGAAAAGTCCAGCTGGGATATTTCCAGGAAATCCAGGTTTGGAAATATTCCTGCATGCGCATGTGCCACAGTGCTGCCCGGCTGCACCGGATTACATTCTCTGTTGTCGTGCTTCCGTTTCCTTGCTTGCTTGCTGGATTCAGCACTTGTGACCGTCGGAGCGGCGAGCGCCCGCACGAGGCTACTTGTCCCGAGCCCAATCACTTGCATTGTGGTGACACTCGTACAGCAGCTGAAGAGTTCGAATCAATTTATGTCGATTATATTATCGGCGGACATAGAAATAGACTCGAGGTTTGAGATTGGTAACATCTTG
>QLOU01002135.1:0-11064 GCA_003313715.1 Russula abietina | reverse complement strand
GGTAACCCTTCATAGTCTCTGTGTACTTTTCCGCATGCATTGCTGAAGTCCGGTGAGAAGTTGCCCAACAAATGGCAATGGCGAGCAGGAAGGTACTGTGCACCAGTTTTGCACGATATTCGTCCACCTGTTTTCCTGATGCACTCCGCCGTGTCTCGATACGAAGCAGAGACACAGGTATGTCAAAATCGAAACAAGATCTCCACTCATCAGCCTTCAATTTACCATGGGATACGTGGCCTATGTTTGCCGGAGGGGCGGCGTGCCAACGGGGGCGAGTAGTAGCCTCTATATCATCTTGAATCGCCTTCAAATCTTCCCGAGAGATGCCCATCGCTAGCAGGATTGTGACGTTTGTCCGCTCTTGTACGATATCCTGTATGATTCCCTCACCGACAACGCCCGACGTGACTGAAGGCATTTCCTCAGTTGACAGTGATTTCTATGCACTCATCCGTGTGAGTTCATTAGTCATTATGAGTGTGTGGTTTCGTACCTTTAACGAGTCAATTAGACCACTTTTCGATTGCTTTAGGTTGATACCCCTCTCTTCGCAGAGGATCTTTAACACATCAACCGTTAGTGATTTCAAGTCAAGTGATTCCGCGCTGGTATGTTGTAGCATTTTTCTTGCATCTTCCAGTTGCTTGAGCGTCGTATCGCTGACTTTCTCATTTCGAGATCCTGCCGAGTCCATTCCAAGCACCGTTCGGGCATGGTATTGCAATAAGCCGATGAAGAATAGGTGCATGCCATCGACTGGGACCATAGTCGTTGGGTCCCAGTACTCTAGTTCCATCAAGACAGAGTGGCGCACGCCAGTTTTGCCATATAGTCGCTTGCATTCCTTCAGTGACGCCGTACTCCGCCATTTCAGCGCTTCTTCTTGGACTGTCTGGAGAGTGCGTACTCTCCATGCGTCAAAATCTTTCTCCTTTGCAATGTTCTTGTCGATGTAGTTCGAGATGCCCATGATTTTCCGTGCCATTGGAAGGTCGTTCACCGAGAGAGCAATTGCCGATCGTACAAGTCGGCCATGTGGGTATTCATGCGTCCGATATATTGACCCCTCTACCCAAGACTCTTTCATAACTTCAACAAGAGGGCGTAGGAAGTGGTCAATCTCGTCTCCCGAAGGTTCACGGGGCCCAGGAATGATGCCGACTAGGCACAGATTTTCGGGCTTGTTCCGCATATCCGGGGGTAAGAGAAGGCAAGACAAGACGATGGACCCCACCGAAGCGACCTTCCCAGCAATCTTGTTGTGATATGGGTTGAAAAAATCGACGGAGAGACACCACAGGAGGCAAAGTTCTTCGCCCCGTTTACCAGAAAGAAATGGAGCGCCATCGGGCCCTTTGATGGCTCTGATGCCATCCGCGGTGACAATGTCCTCGACCACGTCATTGCGCGCCCGCTCCCCTGATTGTTGGATAGCAATCTCGATGTCTGGTCTGGACAGTAGGCGGCCTACAAAGTCATGGAAGTCGTGCATTATGAATGGACGTTTAGGTACACCGACTCCCTTCCTGTCTGGTGTCGATCCTAGTTTGAGCAAGCTACTACATCCACCACGAATGCGACACGGTTCGCTGGTGCATTCATACGGATATATTGGGACGCCGTTTTCGTCTTTTGGAGGATATAAGGAGTTACATGCGGGACAGCATGCGTAAGTGATAGTCTTCGGAATTCCAAGCAGTTTTCGAGCAGTCCTGATGTCGGTTGGGAAGGAATTTAGAAACGCCTTCTCCGAGGATGAAGATCTGTCGCTCATAGTTTTCTCATAGTTATCCTTCAAGAACTTCAGCTGAAGGTCGCTTGTGCGCCGGGGCGAATGGCCGAGACAGTCTTGAGCGAGGATTTGGAACAGGCCCCGTTGCAAGAATGAGCTGGAATTTCGCAAGGAGTGGATAAAGCGCTCGTCTGCCATTGACATCAGTATGGTGTAAGGTGTCTTTACGATCGAGAATCTCACATGATTTGTCAATACTGATCACTTTATGTGTCATGACGGGCATGCCAGAGGTGCCGTTGTTGGTAAGTACATCCCTCAGGTGTTCTATATCCTCGATGTTGGCCCACAATCTAACCTTCAACTCTTCTTTCGTCCGCATTGCCACGGAACTGCCCTTACACCCAAGGGCAATAAGGATTGCAAGCGTTGTTTCTATCCCTATTTGGTGTGTTTTGATCTCCTCGAGCAATGGTTTCCTCTGTGATGACGATGACGCCAGAGCTCGACTTTTCAGGCTGCAGAAGGCGCTTGACTGGAGCGCTGCTTTTTGCTGCAGCTCAGCTAAGGACTGTAGTATTTCGGTCACAGACTCAGGGATCGAAGCGATGGGAGTTTGATTACGTGGGGCGGGCCTCTCTACTTTACAGGTGGCTTGCGATGCATTAATATGCAAAGGTGATTTAGGAATTGTGTTTTGAGGTTCGGGTTCTAGATCTTGAACGTGTATTGCCACAGAGGCTCTGTTCTCGTTGCGCTGACATAACATCAGTCGGAGATATCGAGCAAATCCAAAGTGATGACGTACGTTGGTGTAATTATGATACGTTTCTGAGGCGTCAAACCTCTCATGTCGTTTTCTCGTTTTGTCGTCAACAAGCTGGCCTTTACAGCCAAAGTAAGTGCAATAGCAGACGGGCATTATGATGGTCTTTTGCGATTCAGTGAGTGTATGGTGACTCTTTGTTTCATGTACGCTTTTATCGCCATCGTGCGTGAAGTTGTTCTTGTCAGTGTCGCCGTCGTCGTCTTGTTTTCATACTGCCTTGTCTTTACAAGCGGCCGGACAACGTAAGTTTTCATGGCATTCTTCATCGTTGTTTCTCTTGTTTTCTTGTTTTCTTGTCTTTACAAGCGGCTAGACAACGAAGTAGGCTTTATTCTGAGAAGCGACCAATAATTCTATTCGCACAGGCGTCTATTTCAGCGATCCTTTATATTTCAAGGCTTATGGCTACGGTTTTCATTCACCAGATGCCTTGTATACGCTACGATCGTCGCAATCATCGCCGCTTTCTCCCTCACTTCCCTCCAGGCCCAATCAGATGCGAATTTAGCGTAGAGTTGGTCCCACCGCACCCTCATGTTATGATGGAAGCGTTTCCCAAATTGGAAAGCGAACCCATATATCAATTGCCAACATCACTGTCGCCACTCAAAACTTCGTTTCAGCTCATACCCAAGCCTCCAGGGGAAGTCAGTCGTGTCGGCCGTGGAGGGTACACGTTGAAGGATCTCCTTGAAGGACAGCACGAGTGGAAATCCGGATTATATGACCAGATCAGGGTATTTGCTGCTTGTTCACGTGCATCCATCATACTCAGGCCCCCCTTTTTAGGAAAGGATTCGCTCACTGGCCGACAGACATTTGGATACATCACTTGCCTTTCCTGGTCAACCTCAGAGTAAAGTCGACCTTATCTGTAAAATGGTGTGGTATTTCTCTTACCACCCGGATATGCAATTCACCACACACCAGGCATCTGAGGAGTTCCCTGTCCTCCTCAAATTTGAAGGAAACTGGGTCATACATGACTATTTACGTATCTACTTGAAGAATAGCGCACAGAAAGCCAAGAAGGAGCAACAACAGAGAGATAGGGAGCTAGAGGCTGTGGCCAAAGGCAAGGGCAAAGAAAAAGGTGTGTGTACCGAGACCACGAGGATCCAACCTCATCTTGCATTTCAGCAGCCAAATAACCGGCTGGGTGTCACTCGAAGGGGTGCCTATGCGGCTATTCCGAACCGGTGGACTGAGTAGTCGATAAAATCGACCGTGTGGTCCGGTATATATACTGTCAATCGCGTAACATATAATACTTATGTCGTCCATCTGAGCGTCATGCGTGGGTCTACGTGGGACTCGATGGAGCACACCGGGTCGTGGACCATCCAAATTGGGAGAACATGATGTGTAGATAATACGTAAATCCCGCGAAAGTTGGTGAATTTAGCGAGTTTGGTGACCCAAAAGTGGGTACCTTACAGTAAAGATGTGAGTTGTAAAAATATAGGGTTGTTTCTGCTCATTCACTATCCTCTAGCCACCCCCACTCTACGCAATGGCCAGGAAAAGAGGGCCCCAAACCAAGGCACCACAAAAATTCCGGCCCCTCCGCAATGTCCCCCCTCCTCGCAGGATGACGGCCAGCTATTCCGTCCCTTATTCGGGCGTCGAGTCAGAAGACGAGTCCGAGTCGGGAACCACGTCCAGTGAGGACGGGTCGGAAGCTGCGTCAGAAGCAGCGTCCAGTGGGGACGGGTCGGAAGCTGCGTCAGAAGCAGCATCCAGTGGGGACGAGTTGGATATGGGAACCCCGTCCAATGGGGACGAACCGTCAGACATCGTGGATTGGGAGTTCCACCAAGGACTGCAGCTCGTATTGCATGATCTCAAGCGTTGCAGCACATGCAGGGAGTTTGCAGTACACTTTGCCCTGGCAAAGATACATCCAGATCCGTCATATTACGAGGCATCTTTATCCTGGAAACTAACGATCGGGAGAGCCATGCAGAAGCGAATAGATTGCTGTCGATCGCGGGTAGAAGTTTCCAAAGAAACTGTGACTGGCTTCCAGCAAGTACTCAATGAGGTTCGCAAGGAGATCATGACAGCTCGCGCTGTTTTAGAAGGCCATCGCGTGAAGCTGAAGGAAGTTCGGTGTGCATTGGAGGAAGCTCGGGGGGATCGGTCGGCTCCCAGTGGCTTCAAGTCAACCCAACGCCCACGGCCGTCTCGATCTCCTTCGCCTCAGTTACACAAGTCCCCGCGCTGGGCGCTCGAATGAATGAACAAAGGTGGAGTTAGCTCTAAAATTGCTCATGGACTTGACTCACCACGGATTGATGTGCCCGGTAGAGAATCCCTGCCACCACTCAAAGCGGATCAGCGCCGTTTCCTACCTTGGTTTCTATTCGTCGGAGGAGAGATGCCGGCCGGGATTCCACGGGCAGCAGGCGTTGAGCATCATATACGAAGCAGCAGCATATCCGGGCCTCGCGTTTGCCCACACGCTTGCCCCTTCTCTTTGTCTGATCCAGGCCGCATCACCCTTCTCTTTCATGCTTATCTTACTGACATCTTCTCTACCTACTCATGTTTCCGTTCTCTTTCATCCCTAGTTCTCAGCTGACTCGTCGATTACTCAGCTACTTCATGGATTCAGATTCACCCGCCCCGTCTTATAGCTTCAAACGTGGTTCGCCCCGTGCCAACCGTGCTCTCGATTACTCTGTACCTGTTTTTCCTTGCCGTGGTTAAGGTATTAGCTGTGTTTTGTCCCTGGGAATCGAATATCGGGAGATTAAATTTTCGTGTGGAACGCCGGACGTGAGGTCAATCTTAAACATCTTAAACCTCGAACAATCCCTCCAAAGAACGAGCAGTGGGGGCAGTGTGCTTAACGTGCAATGGTGATACACTCTGTGAGGCGTTCAGGCTTTAGCCGATTTTCTTGGCCCACTTATACGACTTGATCTGAGTTTGAGTGACTTGGACTCTTCATAACACGAGCACTCAATTCTATAGACCTTTATTGATGCTTTTAAAAGCCTTCTGAACAATGTATTGTAACGCGTTGTTCGTGTTTCTAAGATTTGTTACTTTAAAGTAACCGTGGGAAAGAAGATAGTGAAGAGGTTTGTTTGAAGGGTATATCTGATTCGGAGACTTCAGAGGCGTTGAGAAACACAGAATATGATTCAAGAGAAGCTTAGGGCTTCTCTGGTAGTAATTACAAGTCTTTTATACTCGAAATCTATCAGGCAAAGCCACGCAGGGCCAAAAACGCGATATTGTGGACGCCTCTACTCACTCCCTTTTGCATAATGGACAGGTTCGCACCATAGAGCCCATATTTCCTATCGTAGGGAGTGGGGTGTCATGCAGAACAGTTGAAGAGGCGTATAGTAACCAAACTTAACCTATTAAAGATGGTTTGAATCCGACCTTGGAATCACTATCTTTAACAAGGTATAGTATTGGTACGAGTCTGTAGGGAAACTTCCAATTCTGTACAGTAATGGTCAACGAAACAATCGGTCTTGTAAAGGCGGGTAACCTTGGGTTTCTTGAAGCACACGGTATAGTAAAGCAGTCGGTATAGTACTTGGACAACGAGGCGAGAACTGTATAGTAGAGACTTGATATGGTAAGGACTTGTGAGGTAGTTACAAGAGATCCAATAGATCTGGATCTAACGCGTACGGTCGACGAGTCACCATATTAGTCCATGAGTCAGCACAATGACACATAGCAAGAACCGAATCGAACAAAGAACAGAACAGTCGCGTTTGCCCAGCAAACGCACTTTGGTAAACAGTCAGCCCCCTTTCTTCTAGGGATTCACTGTCCAGTAACAGATGGTACGCCGATGGGTAATGGCGGAACGAATCACTCGCTTGGCACCATAAGTAGGTGATTGAATGTATTTGAGGCTTGAACGCGACGTGCCTCGAGGAGGGGAATTATCCCCCAATCGGCCTATATATCCCCATCGGCCTATAGTATCTCCATCGGCCGATTATCGCCATCAATTAATCAGACTCTTTTATTTTAAAATTTGCGGCCTGATTAATGGACTCTGTTTATGTCTCGTTTGATTTAATATAATCAAACGCCTCAACAGACTCTGCTAAGGTAAGCTAACCAAAGTCAGTTAAGATTAAAATAATAGACGCGAATAAGTTTGTATAATTTGATCAGTAAACTGCCATCGACTAATATCACAACTTAGTTTAAACACAATAAGAAATAATTGGAGCTCCACTAAGCACTCAACTTATTTCAAGTAATTCAAGTCTATTTATCCATAATTTTTCGACATAAAAAAAGGGGTCTACAAATGACTCAATTGTTTTTAAATAATTCGTAATAATAGTCGAGTCATCTAATTTGTCAGTTAATTGGACATTAGTGGACCTCTTATTTGACTTTTATCTGACTCGAATAATCCGGTCCTGCCCGTCGTGTAAGTACACATAGATACATGATGTCAATACTTTGTCATATATCATAATCGGACCCCAAAAGCGTTGCACTTGAGCGTCCCATATTCCAACATGACATTGGCTCGTAGCAAGGTATCGAGAAAGAGAGCATTGTACGAGTGTTGCCAAGTTATCGCTATAGGGTTCCGCGACCAAGATCGGAGAGACGTGAGGCACAACCGACAGGAAGAGTCATAAATCGCCAAACCAAAGCAAGGATTTCCGCTTGCGCAAATGGACTAGACACGATCACAATTACCACGAACAGGTGTAGGTGGAGATCTAAACGCGTGTCACCTTGTGTAGAGACAGATCGCAATAACACCTAGGTCCATGGAGGTGACGGAGCCAACAAACTCGGAAGCAAAGCTGTGATTTGGCATGGCACATTGTGGCATTACTTATTACTTTTTCTACTGATCCGAGAGATTGATGTCGAGTTTGAAGATGGGTAATTGTCTGGTTCACCGGGAGTTAACACATACTGTACAGGAAATTGAGTACAGGAAATTGAGAACCATTTCTTTCTCATTGAACACGGACTCACAGGACGGATCAAAGTGGGTACACCACGTGACTGGCGGCGTTTGAAATTCTGAAGTCTGACACGTGAACGTGTCATCGTGTCGCGACCGTCGCGACGCGATACTGTATAGAGCTAGGCGTACACATCCAACTGCACACCTTACTTGAAAAGCTCGAGAACGCGCGCCATCACTCGTGATGACCGAACGAAACTCTCGATTCGGTGCCTTAAAACCCGATCAAAACCCCGAAAAAGCGGAAACCCCCAGCGGAAAAACCCCAGGTCCCTCCTCACTCAAAGAGACACCGAGGCATTACCGTCTATATCAAGCTGCTCGAGCAAGATGCCAATCGTTCAAAAGGCGTTGTTCTTATAGATAAGGTTAAAGAGGTGGAAATGTATGTTCCCGTGGTACGTACTCTTCCCTCAGTACAGTAATGACATGGTGCCTAGATCGAGGCTGTCTAGCCCTTTTGTGGGACCGACATGCATCTGGTCGACACCCCTTGTGTCTCCGACCCAAGACTCCACAGCTTTCTTGGGTAGCGAAGTTAAACCCGATATATCCTGTTATTCGAAGCCGACCCCGCCAGATGCCTGCATTACCCGCGCACGCGATATGGAAACTTGCATCGGGTTCAAGAATCGAGATTTCGACGAACCATATTGTGACAACATTAACGAACCATTTGAACGTTCCACGAAGGATTCCTGGACACTTGCGGACAGCTTGCTGCTTGCAGTCTACCTCAGTGCTATTCAGGCTACCCAAAATCGAACCCACACTTTCGCTGTTTTCATTAACAGAGAGCTTTGCCGACTTCTTTACAACACCCGAAGCTGCACCGTCGTGACAAAGCTCTTTAACTACACCAATTCTAAACACTTACAGAGACTCGCGATGGTAATGGGATTCTCATCGATTGGGAGCTTTGCAAGGAGGCCACGGAGGCAAGGGAGAAGGAACGAACCGTATGTTGTTACTTGTTACCTTATTTCTCCCTGTGATCAATATCTAACGGACAACAGGGCACATGGCAATTCATCTCGTTAGGCTGCTTAACGGGACATCGACAGTCCATAAAGTCGGTGACGATCTTGAGTCTTTTACTCACTTCCTTGCTTGGATGGCAGTACGGCATGTTCCCAACTCCGTGGATGCCGTGAAGCGAGGCGGATTTCTCCGTATTTTTTATGCCGTTATCCAGGACAGCCAGGCGAAGGCGAGAATTTTATACAGCGACGTACCAACAGTCTCGAACATCAAATTTTCACAAAAGAGGTTTGCGAAGCTTTTGTCTGAACTCTGGAATGTATTTGCTTGTCGATACGAATCATACTATGCCACACCTCAGGACGAGGATGTTGCTCGCGAACCTCAGAGCGACTTGAGACTCACGACTGGATGTTAAAGTGTATGAAGGATACCCTCGAGGAGAAGGACTGGGAATCGACTAGCGATGATGTCGCCGTCAATCACGAAGCCCCTGATATATTTGACAGAGGGGCGGAGAAAGTGGAAAAAGTCAAATTTGTCGGAGTACGTATAATCCCCGTAACCCTAATGTGAATCGGCAGAGTTCAGAACGGTCGCAATGTTGAACCCGTACAGTATTTGTCGATTTTGCGTTTGAAGTTAAGAGTGCTGCTGTTGGTGCTAAAAAGCATTGCATAAACACCAAGGCTTCTGGGTCGGTGAATTTGTCACCAGGATTTGAACAATCGCAAGCTTTGCATCGAAGGAGGGAAGCACCATCACGGTGATTCGAAATTTCGAATGGCACAGAAATCGGAGAAAGGAATATGTATCCTGGAACAAGCGACGTCCATGCGAAGTTGTGGAGAGTCACAGGACGTTCTGCACGACTTGCAGTTGATTTACGCGTTTTTCTTGATTTGTTGCGAGAGAACCTTTGGTTTAAAGGCACCACTTACGTCACCGACACACCTGACCACTCGGCCCTGGTTGCGGCCCGATATCGGCCCGATACTCTCGCACTCGCGCCCTCGGCGTGATATTTTTTTCTCCCCGTCTAGATTTTCAAGAACCTGAGGCGCTCTTTCCCGCACTCAGAGCGTAGGCGCTAAGGACACATTCTCGGTCTGCTTTTCTCACCCTTGCCACTGCCAGTGGTCATCGCCTAGGTCCACATTGTTCTTCCCAGTCGTCAATCAACCAGCTACGAACTTTGAACCTACTCTCCATATAGTTTTTGACGTAGCTTGTGTATTCATACTTGACCATCATCAGTCTGTTCAAGAAGCAATACCCTGCAATCAGTGATGACTGATGGACGTGTTACTGTATTGCTCCCACACCCTTCCATTTGGATTTCAGGGTGCAATGCGAGTCCGTAATACTAGTACCGCCGCGGCCGGGCTCTTGGCTCGTGCCTCCGATTCATGCGGGCTGATACCCAATTCCTAGAATGTCCGTCTTCTCTCTACATGTTACGTTCTAGTCTTCACTCCTTGTCGGCATCCATTCAATTCCCGCGCTGCCAGTGAGTGCAGCGCATACATTTCATCTCCAATATGATGGCCTTCGTATGGCTGTTTTATTGTCTTGTCCTGTCTTTCTGTGTCAGCGAGGCGCTTATTCGATCAGAGGCTGAAGCCGTGTACTGTACCTGGGACGCTTTTTCCCACTCTCTGGTCGTCGCCCAGGTCCACGTCGGTTCGTCCCGTCGTCGATAACCACTATAGTACTAACGTGTGCTGAGTAGATTTGACGTTGGGTTGTGTACGTTTAGTACTTGGTCATCATCAATGTTTGTATGGAGGAACGAACGCCTCAATCAATGATGGTGTTATCACTCCCACACCCGCGTTCGTTGGCTTTCCGGGCGCAACGGAACAACGGAACACGCTTCAGTGCATCACCGCCGCTTCCGGGCTCTTGGCTCCTGTTTTTAATCTACGTGTACTATCGCGCAAGTCCTGAAACACCCAGTCATATCTTCTCCGGGAGGCCAGGGCTCACCGATACTGACTGTAGATCATGTTCGTATTCTACATCAATGCTTTACATGCGGTTCTTTTCCTCACATCTGATGGCCAAGTTTTGGTTATAAGTACTGCGCTTCAGCATTGACGCAGACCAGGCAGGTTTTCATTCTCTGGGCCTAACTGAAGTCCTCTTTCTCCTGGCTGTTGCGCGCCGTCTATCACTCATCCCCGTCGACGATTATTAGATATGTCTGGCCTCCCGCCTATTCCTCCCAACATCCAAGAATTGTAAGTATTTTTATATATACTTTTGCGTACCTGATCCTCTATCTTCAGTACTGCGCCAATGGTACGTCCGGTAATTCACATGTTACCTTCGAGTCTTCATCTTTCCCTCTGCCATAGCTTCTGGGGGGAATTTGGAACTGGTGCCTCTATGGTGCTTTGGTGGTCCAGTTTTGTACGTGTTTATCTCTCCTTAGCCTGAACAGCTTCAAGTTGCTTATATTTTCGGGATTTTCGGGAATAAAAGACGTATACAGCTATAACTTCTCCCAGGATAATAAGTATATTAAGCTATTCGGTA
>QLOU01002134.1:0-10222 GCA_003313715.1 Russula abietina | reverse complement strand
CGCTCCCGCTGCGCGAGTGTAAGCACCCCGACTACGAAGCAAGGATCAGAAGGGATGACATGAATGAAGGAGTGAAAAGAATACGATACGGATGGGTCGACAGCAGTTGGAATGCATGTTCAGCGTTTGGAAAGGGATTATTGGTATGCGTGCAACATTCAATGCAATGGGTTGCAACTATCATCGCCGATCCATCATGTAAGGTGAAATTCACTTTTCCAGAAATGTGCTCTGAGGAGAGGACATGGGCGTAAACGACGACCTGGAATGTAGCAAATTAGAAAACGTGGTGTTACTATTTGAAAGGAATACCTTGCCAACAGTTGTTTCTCCCACTTTCCAGAGAGCACTTATAGAGTCATACGTGGCGTTATGGATTTGTTTGATGGAAACTGGTGTTTCAGACGGAGAGTACGCCATGAGGTGGAAAGTGATACGTTGTCAAACGTATACAGTACAGTGAAGAGAGGATCGTTTGCAAATACTGGAAAAGAAGAGGGAAAGGTCGGCAGTATGAAAGTGGATGGGATTGTCATGAGACAGACGGGTGTAGCGAAAATTGCAAATTAACGTTGAGAGGAGGCGATAGAAAGAAGACAATAATTGAAATGAGGACAGAAAGTGTGTCAGAATGGTAGGAAAAACAAATAGTTAAGATTAGTGGAAAGTTTCGACATAATACAGATGACAGTACAATTTAAAAACTACATTTAACAGTCGGAAACAGAGATAATTGACTACGTAGAGATTTGTCGGCATAAGACATCAAGTTGGTGAAGGACGACCTCATGTGGCTGAAGGACAGGACGCATCATCAAAACATTTAGCCTTTTGCGCGAGCCATACGTTGAAATAGATGCTGTGACATGTGCGTAGTAACCATGTCTGCAGCATAGATTAGAGAAAAAGGAGGAGAGTTTATTCAATCACTCACGGAATGACATGCGAAAGGCGAGCTCCATTTGATGTGTTCGTAGTATGATTGACAGTTTCATTGTTCACGTGTTCATGGTAGCGTGCAATGATCTGTCCAGAGCCGTCGTGAAGTTTGAAGAATGTGTGGGTACGATTCTCATGAATTGCGAGAATGTGGGCCACAATGACGACCTGACGAATAATTTAAGTGAATAGAAACGGTACATTGAAGAAAGGAATAACGACATCTTCAACAAACATGTTTCGGACTGTCCAACGTCCATCAGTAGTGTGATAAGAAGCGTCATGGACCTCTTTGATTGAAACTGCAATGACAGTGTGAGGGTCTGCCATTGTAAAAAGAGATGTTAGACGTGAAGTGGAAAGGAAACTGGGTTTGTCAGTTAGAGTACGCATCAATAAAATATACCTGGTGAGCGCATGCAAAGTCGGTGTATCCCTTAATGGATAGACTGTTATGGATGACGGTGAATAATAAAGTTTTGGGGTTGCATCATAAATTAGTGTAGCTGGAGGCGGACAGAGGAGGTTGGTTGATCAGGGTGCATGATGAAAATCGGGAAGGGACGGGAACCATGGGTAAAGGAGGAACGAAGAATGTGATTGATTATGACAGCAAAATAACGTAACAGTAAAGAAGAAAAATTGGAGAGGATGGAAAAACAACACGGGGGAAAGCAATGTAACGTGTTAGGAAACATGAAGGTGTACGTTGTCGCATGTTGTATGAATGAAACCTCTTTCAATAAGTTCCTCAACGGCATTTCTACGTATATTGTCAGTATGCAGGATCCCGGCATAAAAAGTGAAAAGAAATACTGAATCAAGGATGCGTCTTCGGAGAGAAAATTTACTATCATGCCAATGTGAACGCCATCAGGATTGTCAGGTTGTTTTTCAATGAAATGAAGAATTCGATCTGCTAGAGGAGGGACGTCATTGTCTTCTGTATTGCTTGGAGGGGAAGGCGACTGAAAGGAAGAATGTATTGGGAGCGATTAAAAAAAGAGGGATCAAATAAGGAGTACAATTTTGGCGTTCTTTTCAAGAAGATGAGAAAGTGCTTCAAGTTGATGTGAAAAGATTTGATGTGGATCGGAAACAGGATGACATTGAGTAATGTTGAACACTTTCACAGAGTTACGTTCCGCAATATCACCAATGATGTACGCATATTCATTAGTGCTGGGAAAGTAATTAGAGCACATGTAAACATGTGTGTGAAAATAATGAACAGGAGAGTTTGGCAATTGAGAGAGGACTGAGTATGACCGTGCCACTGTCTTCCATCGATACAGCCTGTGCTGTCGTCGAGGAGATAAGTTGTAGAATCATCCAGTGATTGGAATGAAACGATGTGTGCGACGATGGAAACCTTTTTTTTTGTTAGAGTACATTAAATCTTTAATAAGAATGCATGGATGACAGTACGTGATGTATAACAATGTTGTTGAATCTCCATTCTCCATCAGGATGTTTTTTTGAAGCGCTCAGGACCTGCTTGACGGTCAGCGGTGCGACAGCATGCATTCCTATTTTCATAATGGGCATAATGGGGACAATGAGACGTAAGGGGTGGTAGTACACAGTTATATAATGTAAGAAGGCGGAAGGAAATGACAAATGGTGGAGACAGAAAAGGACGGGAGATATGTGATGAGGGAAAGGGTAAGGGGTGAAATCACAAAGCGAAAGATAATACAAATGCATTCGTCAGTCAAATGGAACAACGTAGCATTGTGTTTCAGACCAAGAGAACTTCTGGATAGACTACGTTGGGAGTGGTAGGACTGCGATGGCCAGATGGAAGAAGGACGGTAATGTTGTGTGGCGAAGTAGCGCGGGACAGGGCAACATATAGTTGTCCATGTGCGAAAACTGATTTCTGGAGGTCGATTCCGATGTGCTGTAAGGTCTGCCCTTGGGCTTTGTTGATTGTCATGGCCATCACAAGCTGGACGGGAAATTGGCGGCGGTTGAGTTTAATGGCAAAGTCTGCCGACATTGTGGTGGGAGAGAGAGTAATTCGTGGTATAAGAGCACGTTCACCGGCATGATCACCTGTGATCAGTTGAACTTCGAGAAGGCGGTTAGACATATGAACAACAGTTGCTCGGGTGCCATTACAGAGACCGCGTTTAGTGTCTATGTTGCGGAGGATAAGGACAGGGCATCCCAACTTCAGATGGAGATGAGCAACAGGCAGGCCAGACGCGTTTAACGTATGTAGGAATTCGACAGGAACTTCAGTGTTTCGTTCGCAAGACGCGGTTTCAATTGAATATGTATCAGCAGAGTGAAACGTTTGTTCGACACCAGGTAGAAGGGAAAGAATTGATGTATTGAGTGAACGCACTTCGCTGTTGGTTGGTGCAAGTATTGCTCTGCAACTGAAGAACTGAGGAGCAGGCGTTGATGATCCGGGTGATCCAAAGCCGTACACACTGGCAATCAACTCTTTTTCTGAGTGGCGTACCATATGGTTGGGAACAGTGACAGTCAGGCGAGTTGAAGGGGGAATGGGAGGAGGCAGACCGTGGCCAATGCTCAAAAGCCAATCAGCGAACGCAACACAGTCAGGATTGTTGTTATCGACCCGCATATTTTGTCGAAGATGAAGGATTTCAACTGTATTCCAAAATGGGCTGCTCTGAAGTGTTGCATTAACAACATCCGCGCGTGAACCGTGGACGACAACCAGTAGTGTCTGTTGAAAGTCGCCTCCAAAGACGATGGTAATCCCACCAAACAGCCGCGATGAGGAGCAGATATCTTGTAGTGTGCAATTCACGGCGTCAATGGCATGTCTGACAGAATATGTAAGCAGAGAGAGAAAAGACAGGTACGGTCAGAATGTAGAACCTGTGTTGGGTAACTGCTTCGTCCCAAATTATAAGTCGCACCATGCGCAACATATCGGCCTGTTTGGACTGCTTGTCAATCTGGCAAGAGGAGGTCTCATTGAGGTCTTCGACAGGAATGGAAAATGTCGAATGCGCTGTGTGTCCCCCAGGCAAGAGAAGGGATGCAATTCCGGAGGAAGCAACGCACAACACAATGGAACTCATGGCACGAATGGAGTGGCAGAGTGTCCGATAAAGAAATGTCTTACCGGTGCCACCCGGACCATGAAGAAAGAACGTTTTCCCGTCATTGGCCATTGTCGACGCCAAAATGTGGTTGAATGCGTTCTGTTGATCGGTGTTGAGCAAAAGCAAGTTTCGCTCGCACTGTTCGCGTTCGATAGAGGGTTTGTACCGCAACTGCTCTGTGATGTAAGGGTTATCACCACTAACATCCCATTGAAGACGGACGGAAGGCATGGAAGGGAAGTCAGAGAGAGACATTCCATGCAGGTGGAGTTCGTGATCAATGAGAAATAGGCCAAAGTTGTACAGTTCAGCCGACGGGATGTCGTCTGTAGTCTGCCGAGAGAGTTGCAAGCGCCGCAGCAAGTCGTCACAGAGAACGGAACAGAACTCTGTCCACAGGATGTCAGGTTGTGAAGGGCGACAATGCCTGAGAATGAGACAGAACAGGCGGCGCAAACTTTCTCCCACATGAGACAACGACGCTTCTTCAAGGCATAGACGCCATTCGTCGTCGTTTTCAAGAAGGCCCCGAGCAAGGCAAGTGGCATGAAACGTTGGATAGACCACACCATCAAAGGTACGTAGGTTCTCCCAGCTGGTGGGACCTCTGACAGTGGTGAGGAGCGTGCGAAGGAAGAAGCGTTCGCCCGCAGTAGGAGAAACGAAATACAGCCGGCCAATACATGATCCACGAACACGCGGTCTCCATTGCCTTGAGCGACGGTCCCATACGAAATGGAGAGGGATCTCTTGGTACGTGTATTCGCGTGAAGACGGCACGGTCCGGTTCAATTCGAAAAACGCGGTCAACATCGTCCTCTCATCGTGCGCTCGTGCAGTAACGGCTTCGACAGGTTCGTTCGGATCAAACATGACCATGTATTGACCAGGGAGGTGAACCTGCAGACTTATAACAGGAGGTTCTTGATGATGAATAGGAATCTCGAATAATCGCCAACATGCCTCAGATGCGGCAATATAGCGACAGTCTTTAAAGTCTGACACTTCATTCCTCTGTCGAATCTCAATCGACGCACGGTCGGGTCCTTTATGGGTGTATTTTGTGATGTATTTGGCCGCAGCGAGAGACTGTACACATTCAACGTTCACGTGGGCGTTATACCTATGAGGACATACTGAGAGTTGAGAGACACGCGATAAGACGTACAAAACACACCGTGAAAGGAGAAGAGGATTGTAAGGGACAATCCAGCGATTGTCCGCAGAGAAATGGCGAACGTCGTATGCTCGCCCATCATCAGGTCGCGCATATATAGGGTACCCATTTTTGGACAGCGCTGTTTCTGCTTGAAAAGGTTTTGGAAAGCCTTTACTGCATTTCCCATCTCTCATGCAGGGCGCGTTCGTCTTCCACAAACCACATGGGCCATGGACCATCGATTTCTTCACGATCTCAAAAAGGCGTGGCTCTCGCGAGGGATCTGGCCAAGTAGCCCTAATGACGGAGTCTACTTCTTCAGGAGTGCTGGGATGGAACTCAGGAGAGAGGGCGAGTAAGAGATGCATGTGTGGTAGTCCTCGTTTCTGGAACTCAATAGTATACACGTAAGCAACAGTAATACCAAACACGCCGTGTTTGGTCAGATCGTCCAGCATTGCAGTTTTGTACATATTGAAGACCCGTGTGGTAAGGTCAGGATGGTCGGCAGGAGATTGACCCAGAAGTAGCACGTCTTGTATCTCAGGCCACGAAGGATTACAGGTGAATGTGATGAAAAGGTCGAATCCGTGATAATAGTGAGCCACCACAATCGCATCTTGAAAACGCTGATTCATATATCGAGGACCACCTATGTATGATGAGGGGAGCACAACACGATGTCCTACGTCTGCGAGACTCAAGTCAGGTTCACCGTGTGCGACGGCGTCCTCCAGGCCACTGTACAGTGCCGCCCGTAATTCCGGTTGGTGGGTCTTGACCCAGCGTAACCGATTCTGATCAGTAGAAACCCACATGTCGCAGATGTATTGCTGAAATAACTTTTCGCCGCTCTGTAGGATAGGAAACTCGTTGTCACGTGTATGTAGACGATAGGCGTAAAACATAACCTGTGTAACGTTTTTTTGGTTGGAAGACGGTTGAGGAGCGTTGGAGGTGTGAGCAGGAATGGAGTGATTTTCGAAAGGGAGACCGTACGTCCACCCAGAGGTTCCAAAAGGAAAAAGGAGGACGTAATGCAAGGGAGCGTAAGCATGATGGTGGTCGTGCACGAAATGGAGCCCCCCTGAACGGCAGTGGAGGATGACGTCCCGTGGATCAACAGCACGTGATTGATCTCCTGGAATGACAACCGCGATTTCATCAATTGAAGGGGCATTGTAACGTCGAAGATCCATGGAGGGATCGGCAAGAATGCGAATTTCAATATCCGTTGCAGGTGTTCTCTCCAACACCTCAAACGAATGCAAAAACAAAGGCACATAGCGATTGACGTCGAGAAGCATGTGTAGCAAACCTGCCATTGTGTCATGCTGTAGGCCCTGGTTTCGGTTAACACGAATCTGAACCGCATCGGCAGGGTTATAAAAATATAGTTGTGAATATCGAGGATTGTCTACTGTGTGAGGAAGAATGTGACCGGCACGGTGATAGATGGTGTAACCAGTCTTGCATATCCAGGGGCCACCCCCTCCAGCATTTACGTTTTCTTCCTTCGCGGTGAAGGACGTAAATGCGAGGGCACTGTTATATTGACAGATGTGTTCTCTGAAACGCTTTGCATCCGTTGTTTGGGCTGTCAAAAGCTCGTAAAGGGGTGGGGGGGGGGGTGGGCAGCGCGTCGAGCTGCACTTTGTTGTGATGACAACACCGTGAGAATTGAGGAGAAGATGCGGAGGAGTTTTTGAGACGTTCATCCATCCAATGCAGAGCACGACAGTGAGAACACTTGACGGACAGAGGTCCAAAAGTGACGGATGTGATGGGTTCGACGTAACACTGCCGTGCGAGAGGCAGCAGCGCTGCCCCTGCTGCACACTCCCTCTCGCGACGGCGTCTCTGACCGGCCCGTTTCTTTTTTTGTATAATGAGCGCGTGCTCACACGAAGTAGGGTGACGTTTGTGAGTCACTCGAGTACGACGCTCTCTGTCTCTCCGTTTGCTGTAAGGAAGTGATCCATCCCTTTCTGCGAGTACAATTTATCGTTAGTGCGATGACATCAACTGGTGAGAAGAGAACACGAACGATATCAGGAAAACGACGTACGATTGACAGGCGAGGAGCTTCCCGTCGTCGTTGATGAAGAGGACGGGAAGTGTATCACATCCGTCTGCTCGGTCGAAGACGTGCAGGCCTGTTCTGCACGCTCCCTCTCACGACGTCATCTCTGACCATCCCGTCTATTTTTCTGGATAATTTGCATATGCTCAGAGATGTGCTCATGTGAGACATGCGAAGGCGAACGTCGGACACGGTTGTCAGTGAGTAGAGGAGCACATCCTCTCCGGTGACATTTCCTGCAAGGAAGTGAATCACAGGCGATCATCGACACAGCAGAGGCTCAAAACACATTTTGTCTTCCTCTACAGCACGTGGTGTAGGATCTCCAACAATGCACGCTCATGCGAGACACTCTCGCTCACGACGCCGTCTCTGACCGTCCTGTCGGTTTTTCTGGTGACGCTCCGAGTCTTCAATAAGACGGTCATCGACTTGAGCTACAGGTGGTTGTGTAGAAACCCCAACAATGCGGGCCCGTGCGACATGCTCCCTCTCATGACGCCGTCTCTGACCGTCCTGTCAGTTTTTGTGGTGAAGCAGCGAGTGTGCAATAAGATGATCTTCAACATGAGCTTCTTCAATGTAAGCATAGATAGACGCGGATGCAAACGGGACGCACTCAGACCGTCCTGTCGGTTTTTCTGGTGATGCTCCGAGTTTTCAATAAGACGGTCTTCGACTTGAGCTATAGGTGGTTGTGTAGATCCCCCAACAATGCAGGCCCGTGCGACACGCTCCCTCTCACGATGCCGTCTCTGACCGTCCTGTCGGTTTTTCAGGTGAAGCTGCGAGTGTTCAATAAGACGGAGATCAGACAGGCAACCAGGAAAGATTGACGATCCTTCGATAGTTTCCTCCCTGTGTAGGCGAATTATTATTCCCACATCCTCCGTAAAAAAAGCGCAGTATGCATACATGTGTGCGACGGAATGTGTGCGACGGGATAAAACGTTTCAGCCAGGAAATAGGAGGTTGGTGTAAATAGGAGAACCGTCGCGTGAGTTTGAATCCACGTGGCTTTGAAGGGTTTGTCTCCTCGCGTGGGTTTGACTCCACGTGGCTTTCGCTTCATGTTGTGTCAGCAACGGTACTTATATTATAGTAGATAAGTTGAAATAAAAGATTTTGAGGGCTGCAGAACTCTTATACTTGTGAACTCTTAAATAGCCATTTTTGGCACAGATAGAAAAGTTAAAGCTCTGAAACTTTCTGTGTAAATAGATATAATGGAATTGAAGAGGGTTCTCTGTCAATGCTAAGCTATCCAATGGGCCAGTCTTAAGAGATCTGACAATCTTTAAATTAAGATTAGCTTTGATAACTCAAGATCGGATGATTGGATTACATAATGTTGGCAGAGGACCCCTATCGATTTGGTCATATCCATTTACATAAATATTTTCAGAATTTTATCTATTTTATTTCAGAAGATATGATACACTTATTGTTTACTGTCTGGTATAAATGTGCAAACTCTATAAAGTGTGTATTGCTCAGACCCAAGACATTGCTGTAAGTTACACAAATAATTGATCATATCTTCTGAAATAAAATAGATAAAATTCTGAAAATATTTATGTAAATGGATATGACCAAATCGATAGGGGTCCTCTGCCAACATTATGTAATCCAATCATCCGATCTTGAGTTATCAAAGCTAATCTTAATTTAAAGATTGTCAGATCTTTTAAGACTGGCCCATTGGATAGCTTAGCATTGACAGAGAACCCTCTTCAATTCCATTATATCTATTTACACAGAAAGTTTCAGAGCTTTAACTTTTCTATCTGTGCCAAAAATGGCTATTTAAGAGTTCACAAGTATAAGAGTTCTGCAGCCCTCAAAATCTTTTATTTCAACTTATAACTTTACAATTAGTTTCTTCTCATTAATATAAATCAAAAATTTTACATTATGTAATCTGACCACCAGATCTTGAGTTATTCAAGCTGATCTTAATGTAAAGATTGTCAGATCGCTTGAGATCGGCCCATTGGATTGCTTAGTATTGGCAGAGAAACCTTTTCAATCCAGTCACATCTATATACATAGAATGTTTCAGAGCTCTAGCTACTATATTTGTGCCACAAATAGCTATTAAACATATTAATAGTATAAGTGCTTTCAAGCTCTTAGAATTCTTTATTTGAAATTATAACTGTAATTTATAGATTCTACTCATCAATATAAATCTGTTGGTATATATATATAATTGATATGCTCACCATTATTAACAATAAATATACTATGCTCGATACAATAAGCTCAATATTTTTAATTATATAATATATATACTATTGGAATTGCAATGATAAGTAGAATTCAAATATTACAATATAATTACAAATGTAAATAAATATTACAATTGTATTACAATTGTCTTATTCTACCTTTTATTATGTATAATCAAATTACAATATGTTTTAACCTATTTACAATTTAATTACAATGTTTTCTGCCCAATTACAATTTAATTACAACACTTTGATAACCAATTACAACTCAATTACAATACTCTTATACTCATTTACAATTCAATTACAATATTTTCTACTCAATTACAATTCAATTACAATGCTTTGATACCCAATTACAATTCAATTACAATGCTTTAATAACCAATTACAATTCAATTACAATATTTTTCACTCAATTACAATTCAATTACAACACTTTTATACCCATTTACAATTCAATTACAATACTTTGATATCCAATTACAATTCAATTACAATGTTTTCCGCCCAATTACAATTTAATTACAACACTCTCATACCCATTTACAATTCAATTACAATACTTTTTGCTTAATTACAATTCAATTACAATGCTTATAACAATTTAATTACAATAGTTGTCATTAAAGGGTGTGGCATTATACACATCACTTTTAGGGCACTGCTCTAGATTTGTATGACACTAGTGCTAGCTACTAGTAGTAGACCTCCCTCA